>CABHPQ010093066.1:0-21282 GCA_902168405.1 Peromyscus aztecus
CAACCGTTCTTCACCAGAAGTTGGGCCTGTTTAAACTTCCTCTTTCTCCCAATAAGGGACTATAAATAATGAGTTATTCCCACCATTAGGGAAAAACAAAAAAAACATTTCCCACGAAGGGATTTTAATATTGAGTTATTCCCACTCTGAGGGAAAAGTAAAAAACATTTAAACCAACATTAAGCAAACAGACAACAAAATTCTAAGCTCTGGGCTTGCTGTGCTTGTTCAGGCTGCAACAGTGAGGCCCACGTATTGATTCTTTGTAATTCAGATGCCACTGCTCTGTGCTGGCAGACAGAAAGAGCTCAGAATTTTAGCTATCCTGAAATTTTTATATTAGAGCCTTTTTTCCTTTATTTTTTTCTGGGAAGAGGCTTTTTTCTTTTTTTTCTGTTTATGGGGCCTTTTAATCTTTAGGCCTAGTTTCAATATTTTTCCCCTTTTTGTAGCTAGAGTTTTCCTGCCTGGCCCACAGTCAGGACAAATCTCTCTCACCCGCCAGTCCTGCAGCCGCTCAGACTCAACCAAGTAAACACAGAGACTTATATTGCTTACAAACTGTATGGCCGTGGCAGGCTTCTTGCTAACTGTTCTTATATCTTATATTAATCCATTTCTATAAATCTATACCTTGCCACGTGGCTCGTGGCTTACCGGCGTCTTCACATGCTGTTTGTCATGGCGACGGCTGGCAGTGACTCCCTCTGACTCAGCCTTCCACTTCCCAGAATTCTCCTCTCTGTTAGTCCTGCCTATACTTCCTACCTGGCCACTGGCCAATCAGTGTTTTATTTATTGACCAATCAGAGCAATTTGACATACAGATCATCCCACAGCACCTTTTTGCCAGAAAAATTCTTTTTTCTTGATTAAAAATTTCTCCCTTTTTTATTGAGAAATTTCATTTCCTTCTCTCTTTTTTATTGGAAAGATTTCCTTTTTTATTTTCTTTCTTTCCTTTTTCTCTATTGAGAAAGGTCTTTTTTCTTGATTTATTTCCTGTCTCAGGAGCCATCTGTTTCTGTCTTTAAATACACACACACACACACACACACACACACACACACACACACACACACACAGATCACCTTAAGTCTATTCCTCAATCACTCTCCACCTTATTGTTTGAAATGGGTTACTTACTGAATCTGGTACATACCAGTTGGCTAGACTGGTTGGACCACAAGGCTCCTTGATCCTCTTGTCTCTGCCTATTAAGTTCTGCTATTGCAAGCATGCACTGTGAGGTTAGCTTTTTACATGAAAGCAGGGTATCCCAACTCAGATCTTCATGTTTATGCAGTGAGCACTTAACCCACTGAAACATTTCCCCAGCCCTCTCTACCAGGTTATTTTTTTATTGTTTTTGAGCCAGAATTGGAGTTTATTAAAAATAGAAAGGCACCTGAGAAATAAGTAAAGCATACCCAAGGACACGAATGCTTCCAAGTAGTAATTTACTCTAATTTTTTATTATGTGCATGTGTTCATGTGCATATATGTAAGTGCATATGTGTGTGTGTACTTGAGACCTGAGGCTAACATGGGCTGTCTTCATCTATTGCTATTTACCTTTAAAATCTTTCATGATTTAAATGTTTTGGCAATTTCACACATGTACTCGATGCATAGTGACCACTTTAATGCCCTGTCCTACTACTCCTCTGTCCTCCCTCTGCACTGATCTCTTTCTGACATTCACGGCTATTTGTTTCATTTTTGTGACCTGAAATTCATCAGAGCTATCTGTGTGGCCACAGGTTTAAAGGTTTCCATAGGAGTCGTATGGGTTCAGCAGTGTGTATACAACTGAAGACAATAATTCCCCTCTCTCAGAGCCTATCAGTGGCCTATGGTTCAGTAATAGAGGGTAGGGCTCCTTGAACTTAACCACTTTTATTGACTGATTGAAGACAGGGCTGGGTTTGTGTGGTCCCAGTGCAGGAAACTATGGTTGCAATGAGGTAATGATTGCAATGGCATTTCCTAACTTTTGGTTTTACAGATAACTTTTATTTTATTTTTTCCCTTTCACTGAAAATATATTTTTTCTCACATAATATATCCTGATCATGGTTTTCCCTCCATCTACTCCTCCCAGTTCCTCGCCACCTCTCCTCCCATCCAAATCCACTCCCTTTCTGTCTCTCATTAGAAAACAAACATGTAGATGAATTTCTAAACAGTCTTATTAAATAAGAAACAGAACCAAATACGGGGTAATAGCCGAAGAGATCAGGGAAATAGCAAAGAGCCACTGACTAGCCTTAACTTACCACCATACCATAGCTTCCCAAGAGAGAGCTTCTTCCTGTCTAACCTGCACTTTTATTGCCTTCCTGTTCTGTGTTCTCATTGGCTCTAAGCCCAGCCACATCACTTCCTCATCACTGCCTGTCTATACAGACCTCCAGGTCTCTATGGTTGGTACTGGGATTAAAGGCGTGTGTCACCATGCTTGGCTGTGTCCTTGACCACACAGAGACTTTGTGTGCCATGTGATTGGATTAAGGGCGTGTGCTACCACTGTCTGACTTGTGTTTATGGCTCGCTATATGACCTCTGATCTCCAGGCAAACTTTATTTATTAATATACAAATAAAATATCACATTTCAGCACAAATAAAATATCACCACACAAATAGTCTTATAAGGGATAATAATAAAACAAAATAAGATATACCAAAGCTAACATTGGAATTGGACAAAGCAAGCAAACAGAAGGAAAATAGACCAAGAAAAGGCTTAGGAATCAGAAACCCACTCGTTCACACACTCAGGAATCTCTTAAAAACACTAAACTGGAAGCCATAGTGTGTGTATATATATATGCAGAAGACCAGTTGCAGATCTGTGCAAGCCTTGTGTATACTACCTCAGTGTCTGTGAGTTCATATGTGCATAAATACTGTTGATTTTGAGGGCCTTGTTTTTTTATATCCTCCATCCCCTCTGGTTCTTACAGTCTTTCTGCCCCCTCTTTTACAGGGTTGCCTGAGCCCTGGTGGGAAGAATTTGATGGAGACATCCTATTTAGGACCAAGTGTTCTAAGGTCTTTCACTCTGTGTAATGTCTGACTGTGGGTCTCTGTATCTGTTCCCATCTGCTACAAGAAGAAGCTTCTCTGATGATGGCTGAGCAAAGCAATAACCTATATGTATAGCAGAATGTCATTAGGAGTCATTATAGTGCTATGTTTTGTGTTTTGTTTTTTAGACCAATAGTATTTGGTTTTACCCTAGGTCCCTGAGCTATTTAGTCTTTGGTTCTTGGTCACCCAAGCAGTGTCTGGTATGGGTTCCATCTTGTGGATATTGGTTGGTTACTCCCACAAGCTTTGTGCCACTGTTGCCTTAGCATATTTTGCTGACAGGACACTATTGTAGACCAAAGGGTTTGTGGCTGGCTTGATGTTTCCACTTCTCTTTTGATAGCCTACAGAGTACCTTCCTGTGCCAAAGATGGTAGAATGTAGGGGTTCTATGAAGGCACCAACTCAACTTCTCCATGTTCAGTGGTTTGTGTAGGTGTTGTCTTTAGCAATGGAGCCTTGCTGTTAGGTTGTGGAGAGCAACCCATAGTCTTGGCAACAGCCGGGGTTGTTTGGGGATTCCCATGGGACCTTTTGGTCTACAACTCAATTAGAAGTAACTCAGTCCCAGTCCTAAAAACTTTATTTGGTGACAAGAGATGGCCAGATGGGACTCTGCCTCCCCCATTATTTGGCAATCTCATGTAGATTGCCTTCATAATATGTATATGTTTTAGGAAGCTGTTACTGTATTAGGTTTCAAATAGCCCTTAATTTTAGCAGTCTCTCCACATTTTACCTCCATTGTTCCCCTATCCAATCCCCATTTGATTCTTCCACCTCTGTCTATCCATTACTATCTATTCTATTTTCCTTTCCTATCTGTCCCCCGACTCACCAGTCCCTTGGTCTGTACCCTCTATGATTCTATGGATTGTAGCTTGGGTTATCATTTACTCAACAGATATTTACTCAACTCAATATTTACTCAACTCAATATTCTTATATAAGTGAATACATACCATATCTTTCTTTCTAGGTCTTAGATACCTCACTCAGGATGATTTTTTTCTAGTTCCATTCATTTACCTGTAAATTTCATGATGTCATTTTCTAAAATTCAGCTGAGTAAATACTCCATTCTGTAAATGTACCTTCTGTTGAAGGACATCTAGGTTATTTCCAATTTCTGGCTGTTATGAAGGTGTAGCAATTAACATTCCTAACTCTTAACTGTTAGGTCAGGATTGATCGAGATAGCATCGAAATGAAAGAAGAGACCGCCCTTTACAGAAGCAGATTGTTCTTTAATCAGAACGATGGAGGGCAGCGATCGCTGTGGCACTGGAGGCTACACGCCAGCATACTGCAGCCTTTATAGGCAGAAAAGGGATCTTTGGGGTGGGAAGATTTTGCCTGAAGACATAGTTTCTGCTTTCCCAAGCTTGTAAATTTTGATGCAGGTCCTTATCACATTGGCAAGGAAACTTCCTGATAGGTCCCTTGTTAGGAACCACCCTGCTCCAAACTTCCCACTGATATTAAAGGTGTGTTAACTCTTCCTACTGGGAATTTCTCAGGCCACCTGAGACTTTTAGTTTATCCACCCCCTCATTCCAGACCCTGAGGACAGGGTAAAAGGAAGGCAGGCGATGTATTCTCTCACTGGCTGCTTCCTGCAGGAGGGAGAGGATAAAGGTTGGGCCAGATTCTGTTCCCAGGGTCTAAAGGGACATCAGTTGGTTTGACTTCATGTAGCAGGAGGAGAGTTTTAATTTGATCAGCTGTGGTGGATCATGTGATTGCCTTCATGCACCCGCAGAGAAACCTTTAAAAATAGTTAGACAGAGGGCCATCATGAGTAAGATGAGACCAAAGATTAGGGAACCAACCTAGTAGGGGACTTAACCAGGGCAGCCATCATCCATATTTGGACTTAGTGATGACAGTTATTTGATCCAGGAGTAACTTCTGTAAAACATGTAAAAGGCAGGATAAAAACTAAGTATGATGGTAGCAAGGAGGAAAGGAGTGGGAGGGGACAAAAGCCTATTCAGGAGGAGACATCACTGCCTTTTTTTTGGGGGGGGGGGTCTGGTCCCTGAGTCTTTGGACCCAATGTCAAACCAGTTTGGATTTCTTGGTGAATAAGCAGCATTGTTCCTGGAGGAGGGCGCAGATCATACATTTAGCAGTAGTCAGGAAGATTTAGTCCTCTTTTATTTGGGAGTTGGTCCTGAAGGATGTTAAATTGTTCTGAAACTTGTTTAAGTTTTTCTGAGAGCTGGTGAGACAGAGGAGGTTGACTGACGCCAAGAACTCCTCAGTCCTGCTGTTTTCACTCTGATTCCTGAAAAAATGCCCAGAGGAGTAAGAAGAGGATGAGTTTGATGGCCCAGTAGTCCCTTTTCAGAGGTCACCTGAATTGCTTTTAGAAGTTTTGGGGCACAGACCACTACAGCTGTTTTGTAGTTGGAGAAATAGGCCATGTAGAAAAAAGGGCAACTCAGAGGAGGGTCAATCTAAGGGACCACAATAAAAATTAATAGATGGCAAAGAGTCAGAAAATAAGACATCCATTTGATGACAGTGTGCATCCTTGGAGTGTGTTGTGTGAGTATGTTAGCATCTGTAACATACAGAAAGTGAGATTGTTAGGAATACTATAACTGTTACTGTGATGGCTATTCTTAGTTGTCAGCTTGACTACATCTGGAATGAACTACAATCCAGAAATGGAGGACACACCTGTGAGATTCTTAGCTTGGTTTGAAGTGGGTGGATCCACTTCTAGTTCAGACCTTTGAGGTGGGAAGACATGTGCCTTTGATATAGATCTTGAGGTGGGAAGACACTAGTCTGGGCCACACCTTCTGCTGGAAGCTGATATACGGACATGGAGGAAGGAAGCTTTTGCTCTTTGCGTGCTTGTTCTAGCCTTGCTAGCACCTGCATTCCTTCACTGGCACTAGAGTCCACTTTTTCAGAATCCCAGCATCTACTGGAGATCAGCTTGGATGTCCAGCCTTGTGGACTGAGCAACTACTGGATCCTTGGGCTTTTCATTCACAGATAGCCATTGTTGGATTAGCTGGATTTCAACCTGTAAGTCATTCCAATAAATGCCTATATGTATAGGCACACACACACACACACACATTTAGAAAGGGAGATTCAATCTGTAAGTTATGTTACTCTAGAGAACCCTGACTAATAAAATTACTGAGAGTATAGTTAAGAAAATACTTCGGGCAATTTTGCCCTTATTTGATAAAGAGAACATATAAAAAAAACCCATCTAAAGAACCTTTGGCAGGCTTTTTCAGGGGTGTTAGCAAGACTACTTATTTTTGTGCATGTTGCCCATTACAAAATGTACCTCCTTTTCTTTATCCATTCCTCAGTTGAGGGACATCTAGATTGTTTCCAGATAGGCTATTATGAGTAAAGCAGCAGTAAACATGGTTGAGCAAATGTCCTTGTAAGACAATTGGTTGGTAGAAGAGCTTCAAGCATTTTTTTTTGCAGGCATGAGTTCAAAATCAGCCATTGGGTCTCCTCTATTACAACCTTGTGGAGAACATTAAGAGACAAAGTTAATATGAAAAATTGGTTAACATCAGTTTTGTTTAGTAAGATGAAATGCAATTGTACAACTGGCTGGACCATGTGTCAGAGCTCTGTAGATGGATAACATAACCATGTAGTCAGCTGTTTGTTACATCAGACTCCTGTGTAAGGAACAAGCACCTGGAAGCTTTCTAAGAGAAATCAGTTAAAGGCAGCGTCTAAATGACATTTTAAAAGAGACAGAATCCTATTAAATCATTTTTATAGGAATGTCTAGCAACATTCCAAAGATACCACTTGAGCTAGCCTGCTCTAAAGTTTCTACCACCTGCCCTGAAGCCATTCTTGAGCTAACCTATTCAAAATTTTCACCCACCTGCCATGGAGCCATCATCTTGATTCCACCTTCTATCATATTAGCTTGGGAGACATTTAGGATCCATGGCATAACACAGCTGTTCTTCCTTTAGATAGTTTCCTCCACACCTGGTTGTTCTGTCTTACTGCACCATCTCCATCTCCACCATGGTATACATGATTCTGGTTGAGTTTCTTGCTGCTGCTTTTCCAGTATAGTTGCTTCACTTGTTGTGCTTTATTTTAACCAAATCCATATACTGAGTCCTCAATATTTGGTCATTCCAAAATGTGATGTACCATAAACAGAAATGCCGTACTGTATGTCCAAAAGACAGTAAGAAACAAAGGGCATAAGGTCAGTAATTAATAATTGTAATGTTGATATATTGAAATGGTAACTAACATACTGAATTTCTTTGAAATTAGCACTTAGCTGCAATCATCTGTTGAAATGGTAACATTACTATCATTCAATAACTTAGTAACTAAAGAATTGTAAATAACTATTTGTGCTTAGTGTTACTGCAATAAAATTGACTGCATTTTAAATATGTAGTAAGAAAGAAAAAGTGAACATAACGAGTTTATACTGTTTCTATTTTTAAAAGTTAACATACTGGATTTCAGAGCTACTCAGTAAAGATGGTTAAGATTAATTGGATTTCAGGTGATTGGGATGGTACAGTAAATACAATCGTTGGGTTTGACCATGCGAATGTCATGGTGGAAAGAGAGAATGGATTTCCAAGGATTGGCCTCTGTCTTTCACATGCATTCCATGGAATTGATGCCTCGGTACTCACACACATCACACACATCACACACATCACACACACACACACACACCCAAATACACAATGCACACAGATAATACAAGTAATAGTAATAAATTAAAATTAAACTGAATTTGTTTCATGATACCTGTTGAAATAACAAACAAGGACACCAATAAAAAGTTAACTTAGAAAGTAGTTAAAACCATTTATATTAATTCTGGTTTTTGTGATAAGAAATGACATTTGATTGTCAGGAAGAAAAAAATTATAAAAATATAATTTACGTATAGAGTTTCCCTTTTAACATAATATTTCATACTTTGAAAAAAATGAAGATTTAGTGACTTATTTATATCTTTCATATTACTTATAAAACCGTAAAAACTATTAAAATGTCAGTGTAATAAGCAATTGTTTTATATTGTTTTCTTGTTAGCATTACATTATTTTTAGCATTTTATATTAAAATAAAATGTTATTGAAACTTAAGTTCACTTCTTTCTTCTAACTTTGTCTTTTGATTTTTTCCTTCATCCTAATGTTGCATTTAGTATATTCTCTGCATATGAAAAGTTTTGTCACACAGCATTCACCCATGTTTGAAGTAGTGGCAGAGGCTTGGGGTATTAGTGACAGACATCCTCAAGCCAAAAGTGAGGAATAGAAAGGGACACGTTACCAGCTTCTATTAATCTTGAGTTCAACCAGACAGATGCAGTTAAATTTGAAGGTCTGTGATGATTATTCATATTGAAGGTTTTCTTCTATTTTTAAGGTGCTCCTCTTTAGGTACAAGGCTATCTTCAGAGCCCTTCTTCCATTTTCTTAAATGGAAGTAGATGTTAAAGGTTATAGTGATATTTTATTCGTGCTAAAATGTGATTTTATTTATATATTAATAAATAAAAGTGCCTGGGGGTTGGAGCTAATAACAAGCCATTTAGCAGAAGTCTGGCAGTGGTAGCACACGCCCTTAATCCTGATCACATGACAGGCAGATCTCTGTGTGTTCAAGGACACCACCAGCATGGAGACACATGCCTTTAATCTCAATACCAACCATAGAGACCTGAAGGTCTGTATAGACGGGCAGTGACGAGGAGGTCATGTGGTTGGGTTTACAACCAATGAGAAGGCAGAACAGAAAGTCAATAAAAAGACAAACACACAGAAAGTAGGTCTCTTTCTCAGGGGAAGGACGGCGGCGGCAGCGGGTAGTAAGAAGGTGGTCTTGGTCTCAGCTCTTAGCTACTTCTCTCCGACCTCTGGGGCTTTTGATTCTGCATTTGGCTCTGTGTTTCTTATTTAATAAAACCATTCAGAATTACATCTACAAAAGGTGGAATTTTTCTACCAGATCATCTTGTATCAATTGATTATTGTAGATGATTTAAGAAATTAGAATCCTGATAAAAAATTATATGCTCTTAGGAAGTGGGACTGATTATTTAAAAAAAATAACTGATGAATTTGAAAGAATAAGAAAGGATATTTGGGAGGGTTTGGAGGAAGAAAATGGTAGGGGGGAAATGTTGTAATTATAATTGTTGTGGAGTATCTACCAGAAAAGGATGCTCAGACACAGATTTAAGCCAATAGAAAGTCCTTTATTAGCTGGCCTGTGACTATACTGGGTGTTTGGGATGTCAGTGTAGCCCTAAGCCTTTCTCAGGATGAACTTTTAAACAGAAAAAACATATCTTGGGTTGACATACTTTAGTTAACAAGAAGAGTTAGTCAAAACCAGAACTATAGAAGCCAAAAAGCAAGGTTAGTACATTTAGAGATGTTCCCAGAACTATGGATTTTGATGGAGTAGATCTTTGTTTTAGTTTTGTCTCGTGGTGCTATCTATGTGCTTAGTTTCACAGCCTGAATGGTACTTCCATCGTGAAGTAAGTTGTGCTGAGGTCTGTGAGCCTGCTAAGGTCTGGGTGTTAAAGATGATAAGCGGCGATGGTTACCGGCGCTGGTTACTTCGCAGAAAGGTCACGAGCCATGACAAAACACAGTATCAGAGCTTTATTAGGAGGAGGAGGGCGCGTAGAAAAGAACCAGGCCTGGAAGAGATGCATGTGCAGAGAGCAGAGAGAAAGAAAGAGAGATAGTGGGGGAAGAGATAACAGAACAGAGAGAGGAGGAGGAGGGGTCTGTGTCTGGCTTTTTAAGGGTTCCCACAGGTGGGCTTATGGAGCTACATCATGCATGCTCTGATTGTGTGACCATGCTGTGCGCACGTAATCACCAGTGAGCACTGATGATGTAAGATTCAAGACCTCTTGCCTAGCTCCTGAACTGCGTGCGCATGTGCGATCATGCAGCTGGAATGGCCGCAGAATCCCAACACTGGGGCCCTGTTACATTCCCCACAGGTCTTAGTGAATGAGTCAAGTCGTGGCCCGATCCTGCTATAACGAGGGTAGTTAGTCCTAAGGACCATTAATGTTACTGAACTCTACAAAATTGTCCATCTAGTTTAAGATGCAGGGCCTGCCATTAATGCAATCAGAATGAGAATTAAAGGCCCATCCAGTGCTGATAGCAGAGTAGTTAGCCGGGGGGGGGGCTAAGAAGACAGACGCTGGTATCAATTATCTGATTTATGTCTTCGTCTCTTTTTCTTTTTTAGCTTTTTGTTGTTTTGTTGTTGTTTTGATTTTTCTTTATTTAGCCATGGCAAGACTTTTATAAAAGTTACTCTTGATCAATTATCATAGAAACAACAGGTTTTCCCCCAAGCTGTACATAGTCCCCTTGTCTCCATGAGAAGTAAGTCCTCTCTAATTTTTTAGGGCCATTTCAGTAAGGGAATCTGTTGTTTTAACTCAGAAATGGAAACTTTTAATATCTCTAGGTCCTGATCAACCTGTCTACTTAGTTTGGAAAGGAACAGCAGAAGAAAATTTAGTTAAGCCATTGGTACATGCCCATCAAGTAATCTCGGGGGCTCGGGAATATCATTGTTATCCAGATGAATTAACCCCCAAGGCAGAGTAGCAGGCATCAAGATAAGGGGAAATGCCTAGGTTAAGTCCTCTGACTTAATTTGGGCCGCCCCCAGTCACAGTGAGTTCTGTCAGTCATTGGGCTGACAGTCTGGTTAGTTCCTATCCCTGTGTAGTACAAGGGCCAGGTGTCTTAAGCATAACCAGCAATCATGGCCTATATCTGGCTGAGAATGATTAACTCTGTCCCTAGGGTCCCTTCCTGTGGCACAGAGTCTGATTACCCAGGTTTTTCCCATTTTCCAAAGGCCAGAATCTTTTGAAGGACTTTTTCAGGAAGCCTCAGTTTCACAAACCCAATTTTTGTAATGGAAACTCACTTGTGTCTGGCAACTAGAGGGCCAAGCTGGAGGGCATGCATAGAATTGTTACAAGACATTGAAAATGGGTATTATTATGTAAAGGTCAAGATGGTCATGGTTTTCCGGTCTGTAGTCACACTAGCAATCACCTTCCCTATATCTCTCTTTCTTAGTTCCCAGGTCCAGGCCTGAGGGCTGTGGGGGTTGGACCATAACCTTGTATTCATACCAAACACAAGTCTCAGGAGGAGGTAGAGGGGCAGGAAGTGCAAGGGCCCAGACTCAACGAAACCTTAATTTCAATGGGTCCATAGTCTGCAGACAGTCCATTTGGCAGCACTGTGTGTGCCTTCCACTCTTTTGTCCTGGGTGTGGTGGATCCATGGTGCAATGCCGGCTACCTTCTCAGCTGTACGAGTTTAGAGAATCACCATGTAGGGTGATTTCCAAGTTGGTTCCAGAGCCCCTTTGGTTACTCGCTTGACCCAGACAGTATCACTGGACTTGAACAAAGGGAAACAGGTGGTGGATTCAGAGTTTGGCTGGGTCTCGGATAGTCCAATGAATAGCCTTTATGGGAGGAATGGAGCATCTGTAGTGACTTGAGAAAGGAATGATTAGAGAGGTTTCCAACCGCTGGTCTTTGAGCCTGGGAAGCAGTGGGGGAGGTCTTCCAAACATAAGCCCATAGCAGGGTAAATCCCTCCCTATATGGCGTTCAGCATGCTGAAGCCAAGCAAGGAAGGAGGCCTATCCACCCTGTTGTAGACTCTAATAAGAGTTTTGTTAGTTTCTATTAATGTCCTGTTTATTATTTTTAGCTGGCCAGGACTCTGATGGACCTAAAGCTTTAGCTATTAATTGAGAGGTTTTGGTATAAAAGCCAGGCCATTGTGAGACACCATTGCAATGGGGACCAGTTTCTGGAGGAGCTTTTAAGCTACTATTTGAGCAGTGTTAGTCCTTGTGGCAAATACTTCTTCCCACCTGGAAAAGGTATCTATAAAAACTAGCAAGTACTTTTATCCTTCCCCAACAGGTAACATCTTGGTGAATTCAGTTTTCCCAGAATTCTTGGGGGTGTTGGTCTCTCATTTGGACCCCTTCCTGGGTAAGAGCTCTCTGTCTTGGATTTACTTGAACACAAACCTGGTATCTGGCTGTGACACCCCACACTGTGTTGTCCAGTCTAGGTATAACATACCTTGGTCTTAGCAACTCAGAAAGTTTTGTGGACCCCAGATGAGTGGCCTGGTGAAGGTCAGCTCCCAGAGTCCTGCCAGATGCTTCTGGGAGATGATTGTACTGGCTGGTTTTGTGTGTCAACTTGACACAAGCTACAGTCATCAGAGAGGAAGGAGCCTCGGTTGAGGAAATGCCCCCATGAAATCCAGCAGAAAGCCAGCTCATGTACCAGGGATAGATCCTGATCCAGTGCCAGGGGTCCGTCAAACAGACCAAGCTACACTGTCTCCCATATGCAGAGAGCCTAGTCCTTTCTGGAGCCAATTACCTATGGTATGGACATGCTCACCCTTGATGCAGGGGGCGGGGCTTGGACCTACCTCAACTGAATGTGCCAGGTTCTGCTGACTCCCCATGGGAGGCCTTACCCTTTTGGAGGAGGTGATGGAAGGTGGATTGTGGAGGAGGCTGTTGAGTGGGAGGAAGGATGAGAGGGGGATCTGTGGTTGGTATGTAAAATATAAAAATACTATAAATAAAAAGAATAATTCAGGTAAATAAAAAAGATACAATTAATTTTGCCTGCCAGTATTTCTAAGTAATACTGTTAATAATGCTTCTCCATGAATAATACAATTTAAGGAATATTTAACAGTTTTATTTCTTCCATGTAGTTTTCACTTTTGTCTACAACAAGAGTATCCCTGGTTTGGGAAATGAAAAAAAAAATAAGACTAAGTAAATATCCTCAGACCTTCACCTAGGAAAGCAAGACAATGATAATAGCAGGGGAACTTCTTTAAGCTTAGGGAACTAGGAAACAAGTGGTCTGGAACTAGTTTATTGTCCTGTCTACATGACAGCCCACGATGTATACCTTCAGTCAGGGACATTTAAAGATCTGTAGTGGATGAACAGTTACATCTCTCAGATAACCCTCATTTTTAGTAGTCAGAATATATCTCCACTTCCCTGAGTTTCATTGAAGTATGTTAAGTGAAATGAGTTTCCAAGCATGTTTCTCTCTGAAGTCCCCCAAAAGAAAGACTGTTTAATTGGCATCAGGTCCTTCTGTTTATGCACCTAGTTTAGCCAGCATGACTCCAGAGAGGAGGGAAGGTAAGAGACAGTGTGAAATTGCTCAGCGCTCAAGCTCTATAGTATCCAGTGGGATTCAGTATAAAGCCAGAGTCACAGGCACATTTGGCCCAGGGTCCGGCGAGCATCTGCAGAATTTGCTGTTGCTCATTAAAGCATAGAAAATAAGAAAATGAATGTGTGCATTTTAATAGCTCTAATAGAATATATGTGTGCAAAAGAGCTCATTTTAGTAGTTCTAATAGAAAACACCCACAGGGAAGGTGTGTTTCAGTAGCTCTAATAGAAAGTATACATATAAGGAAGCATATTTAATTAGTTCTAATGGAAAATATGTAAGGAGGCACATGCCCAAGTCACATGTTGTAATGTTAATGTCTATTTGTTCTTCTTTATCATTCCCAATAGATCAAACATACAACAACAAAATCCACATTTCATATGGTGATTTGTACTTATGAAATAAAGCAGCGATGACATTTATTAAGAACAAGCCCCCACATCCTTGTTAATGATTATTACCAGGCAGGAAAGAGGTTATTATAATCACAAAGGACTTTTGAGTAAGTTTCAACTGTGATGTGTGAATAAGTTTCAATATGTGAAGATTTATATTTTAATGTGACAATTTAAAGTTCTTACAATTTTTACTAGTCTTTATATCTGAAATATTTCATACAGCGCAATGTTTCCATGAGTTTTAATTCTGATTTACAAATGGTACATAATACTTTAGAAATTATGAAAAATAAAGTTAATTTCAGGCACACATAATCAGCAACCATACTAATCATTAATTTGAGAGTATTGTGTTTTATACTCTTGATACTATGTTCTCTATCCATGCAGACATAATGGACATTCATTGTATGTGGCTCCCATTTGTCTTGGCACTCAATATTTGCCAGGTGGCATGAAATAAATTACTGAATCATCTCAAGTTTACATTTAACTCTTAGTCTCTGTCCTTCATTATTGAGACAAGGGAGGAAAAGGAAAAACTTTGGTGAGATTAGTCATCTCACCCTGGATAAATATGATTCACAGAGGAGAATGAAGAAGATGTAACCAGGAAATGAAATTTTTTTAAAAATACTAATTTTAGAGGGCTGAGTCAGGAGATGCTGCCAGCCAGCCGCCACGATGAGAAGCAACATGTAAAGATACGGGTAAACCATGCACCATGTGGCAAGGTATAGATTTATAGAAATGGGTTAATTTAAGATGTAGGAGCTAGCTAGCAAGAAGCCTGAGCCATTAGGCCAAACAGTTTAAATAATAAAAAAAATACTAATTTTATAGCTCTCTGTGCCTTTAACTGAAATACTAACAAGCGGATAAATCAGTTTAAAAGATGAGGTAAAAGATACTACTTTGGATTGTTAGGTTTTATTTTTTATCTTAGCTTTATTTGTGACTTTTACTTGTGACTGATTAGCCAACAATTAATGAAATATAAGGATTTGAATTTTTCTCTTATTTAAATTTTTTAGATAATTTTATGTGTATAAGAGCTTTGCCTGCATGTATATAAGTGCACCATGTGCTTGCCAGGTGTCTGCAAAGGTCAGAAGAGGGTATAGAAGCCTTTGGTACTGGAGTTCTGATGGCTATGAGTCACCACATGGGTGCTGGGAACCAAACCTGGTACTCTTAACTGCTGAGCCATCTCTAGCTCCAGTCTCTTACTATGTTTTACTTTTCACCGTTTCTTACTTATAAACAATTTATTGCAATCATGTCTCCCGTCTTACCTTCTTTTATCATTCCCATTCCTACTGACCTGGTTCTTCTTCCCAGCTAGCCCTTCTCCTACTTTAGTGTCTTTTGTTTATGTGTAAGGGTCTTATGGTTGTATTCACAGCAGCTTTGTGTTCATAACACCAACTGCCATATCCATATGACAGCTTTTTATAGTACTACTCCCCATCCTTCAGCTCTTAAAATCTTTTGATCCCTTCTCTTGCAATATTTCCTGGGTCTGGGAGTAGGCAATAGAGACCTCCCATTTGGGGCTCAGTACTCCCTTAATCTTAGCACTTTGGCACATTATGAATCTCTGCTTTCACTGTCACCCACTGATAAAGGCTGGGAGCTTTGTAATCCTGGAGGTATAAATGTTTTTAAGTATGTAGAAGGCAGTTTAATTACATGTCCATCTAGCAGAGCATCAGCACTAGATTCCTCCATAGGGCATCACCTCTGTAGCCATAGATTTCAGCCAGGTTTACATTCAATATCAGGTGTGTATTCCCTCATATGGAGTGGGCTTCAGATCTAATCAGAGAGTGTTAGTTACTCCTAGAATAATTGTGCCAGTATTGCACCAGGGGTCATATCTTGCCTGGAAAGTTAATATTGTGGCACACAAGGTTCACAGATAAGTTAAATCATTGATAACTTTTCGCTGTCAACCTAATTTCAATTTTTAATTAACTCTTTACTTGTGGACCCAGTTCCAATTCTGGAATAGTACATGTAATTAGAAAAGTATCATATAAAGCAGTGCTATGTGCCGAGATCTGCTCAAGAGTTTTCTATAGTCATCTCTTAATCTGCATATTCAGCATTCAATAGTAAAGGTAAAATTTCATGATACATAATTTTTACATGACAGCATAATACTAACTTCAACAGTTTACTCTTTGGATGGATGATGGAATAATAATAATAATAATAATAATAATAATAATAATAATAATAGAGAATAATAAAGTCATGAACAGTTATAGAAAATATGGCAGATAAATTCCTTGTTCTAGAACTTGTAACCAGCTGGTAGCAGTTTTCAGAGTAAAATCTAAATCTTACTCATCCCATGCCCACACTCCTAACCACTGTTTCTATACTGAGTATTGTTCTATGTAAGTATAGAAGAGTAATGGATAATAATGGTTCAGCTAGGTTGAAAATGGGTGTCAACGAAACTGCATCCTATCAATCACCACAGGTTCTGGATTGAGTCTTTTTCTATTTGTTGGCCTCCACAGTGTTTCCTGTACGCAGGACTTAATTACAGATTCCTTCACCTTGTCACTATAGGAAGAAATCAAGAGTCAAAAGACCTGCTGGAAAAAAAGGCATACCACATGAACAAACTTTACTTCTTGCTTATTTCCAAATGTCATCAGTTTCAAATTTTCTGTCTTATGAGATATATGAACTGTGTCTTAGAAAAAATAATTTCTTCTATAAGAGTCCATCTCAATGAAACAATGCAGAAACAGGGGAGGGGTGGCATAAGAACGTTGTCTTTTCTGGCAGAACAATTCCTAACAATGAAAGACTATTAGGATGGTATACGTTTTCCAATGGGATAGGGATTGAATATAGTGCATCTATATCCTGACATATTATGCCCGTGTAATAAGCAACAAAAACTTCCTCTCTCTACTACAATGTAGTAATGTCCAGGAAATATTGAGATATGAAAAAGTAAGGTATCCATGATAGATGAGAACATCATGGGAATAGGAAGAGGCCGGGTGCTGGGGAGGTTCTCAGGAATCCACAAGGATGACCCCACCTTGGTCTGCTGGCAGTGGTCCAGGGGGTGCCTGGACTGGTCTATTCTGGTGACCGGCCTAGCAAATAACCTAGCTGTCATCATAGAGCCTTTGTCCAGTGACTGATGGAGGCAGATGCAGAGATCCATGGCCAGGCACCAGGCTGAGCTCCGGGAATCCAACTGATGAGAGGAGAGAATCTGCAGGCAAGGAACACTGAGATCATGATAGGAGGACATGCAGAGATGACTGGCCACACTAGTGGAACTATGGATTGGTGACTGTGGAGCCCCCATGGGACTGGACTAGGCCCTCTGGATATGGAAGACAGTTGTTTGGCTCTAACTGTTTGGGGTCACCCAGGCAGGGGGATTGGGATCTGTCCCTGGTGCATGGGTAGGCTTCTGGGAGTCCGGTTCCTGTGGTGTGACGCCTTGCGCAGCCTTGGTGGGAAGGGGCTTGGACCTGCCTAGGCTCAGTGTGCCGGAATCTGCTGACTCCCCATGGGAGACCTTGATTTGGGGGATGTGGGGATGCAGGGTGGCTTGGGAAAGAGGGCTGGGGTGGGAGGAGGGGGGAATCTGTGAGTGGTATGTGGAGTGAGTAGAAAATTTCTTAATAAAGAAAAATGAAAAAAAAGAAAAAGTAAGGTATGGAAAAACGTGTTGAGCTATTGTTGTCCAACAGGATAGGCACTAACCACACATGGATTAGATTTAGATGCAATTGAAACTTTAGTACTTCAGTTGTACTCAACATATTTTAGATATTCCACATTAACAGACAGCTAGTAACTACTTTCTGGACAAGATAAATGCAGAAGACTTTCATCTCTATGGAAATGTTATTAATATTCACTTACATATAACATGGCAATTTTCACCCACAGAATGGGAGAAAAGTGGCATTATAATTGTACATATTTTAAAATTCGAAGGTTAAAGCAATAACCAATCCAGTAATAAGATGGAGGACTCTCTCTGTATAGAAGCTAATCATGTATAACTCTGTCTTAGTTTATTTTCCTACTGCTGTGATGGAAATATCCTGGCAAAGGGGATTTAAGAGATAAAGTGTTTATTTGGCTCACAATTCCAGGTTACAATTCATCATTGTGAGGGAAGTCAAGGCAGCAGGAACTCAAAGCAGCTAATCACATTACATCTGAAGCCAAGAGCAGAGAGCAATAAATTCATACATCTATTCAAGGACTCACCGCCATTTCTCCACTGTTATCTAATCCAGGATTCCCAGCCTGGAGAATGAGGCCATCAACAATGGGTGGGGTTTCCAAATAATCAAGGTAACCCCACACAGATATGCCTGCAGGCTAACCTAATCTAGACAATCCCTCATTGATACTCCTGGGTGATTTCAGATTGTGTCAAGTTGGCAACTAAAACTAACCACCACACTTTCTTAAAAACATAATGCACATGTTCTAGATCCATGTAGTAAAAGGATAGGGGTGAGCTACCAATGCAATCATAGTAAGCAACTCTAATCTCTAGGTTGAGCAGTCTAGAAACATTTCCCACTAAAAGGAAATCCACTTTTGAGAAATGAATGATCATACTACTGGGATAAAGAATGTATCAGTTAAGTCTACTACAATAAGGCCTCAAAAAGACCAGAAGTTAAGGTAAAGGAATTCCCATGTCACAAAGATGGAACAATTTGAATATCAAATAAAATGACTGAAATAGGCAGTGGCGGTGATGGGTGATGGACCAGTCAGGGGAGTAGTTCAGAGGCAGCAAGCCCACCATTTCTAGCAGATCATGAAGGCAGGGGGCTTTTTGCTATAGGGTTTCATCCAGGATCAAGCTGGGAGGATGACAGGGGAGACACCTGAGCTGACCTTGGAGCAGCCACCCCAGGATGCATCCACCAAGAAGCTGAGTGAGTGTCTTAGTCTAATTGGAGATGATCTGGACAGCATCATGGAGCTGCAGAAGATGATTGCTGACATGAATATGGACCCCTCCACACCCAGGGTCATCTTCTATGTGGCAACTGAGATGTTTGCTGATCGCTACTTCAGCTGGGACCAGTTTGCTGCCTTTTTCTATTTTGATAGTGAACTGATTGCTCAAGGTCCTGTGTACCAAAGTGTCCGAGCTAATCAGAACCACCATGGGCTGACACTGGACTTCCTCCAAGAGCAGCTGCTTGTCTGGATCCAAGGCCAGGGTGGCTGGAATGGCCTGCTCTCACACTTCAGGACCCCACATGGTAGACAGTGGCCATTTTTGTGTCTGGAGTTCTCAATGCCTCTCTCACCATCTGGAACAAGATGGGCTGAGGCCACCAGCAGCTTTGAACTGTGTCTTTTCTTCATAAATTATGGATTTTTTTCCAGAATGAATGGGGACAGGGGACAGGCATTTTTCTTACTTTTGTAATTATTGGGTGGGATGGGAATGGTGGCCTGGGGAGGGGACAATAAACCTCAGGTCCACTTTGAAAAAAATTACTAAAATACATTTAAAAACTTCCAATGTAGAAATAGCAACAACTAATAAAGATAATAAAAAAATAAATAGAGGCAGTACATTGAGCTCCATAGAGACAGTGCCGGGGCCAGTGCGAGCCGGACGGGCACTGGGCGACTCTGTGCCTCGTGGAGGAAACTCAACTAAACATGGGCAAAGGAGATCCTAAGAAGCCGAGAGGCAAAATGTCCTCACATGCATTCTTTGTGCAAACTTGCCGGGAGGAACACAAGAAGAAGCACCCGGATGCTTCTGTCAACTTCTCAGAGTTCTCGAAGAAGTGCTCAGAAAGGTGGAAGACCATGTCTACTAAAGAAAAGGGGAAATTTGAAGACATGGCAAAGGCTGACAAGGCTCGTTATGAGAGAGAAATGAAAACCTACATCCCCCCCAAAGGGGAGACCAAAAAGAAGTTCAAGGACCCCAATGCACCCAAGAGGCCTCCTTCGGCCTTCTTCTTGTTCTGTTCTGAGTATCGCCCCAAAATCAAAGGAGAACGCCCTGGCTTGTCCATCGGGGACATTGCGAAGAAGCTGGGGGAGATGTGGAACAACACCGCTGCGGACGACAAGCAGTCCTGTGAAGAGAAGGCTGCCAAGCTGAAGAAGTACGAGAAGGATATCACTGCCTACAGAGCTAAAGGAAAACCCGATGCGGCGAAGAAGGGGGTCGTCAAGGCTGAAAAGAGCAAGAAAAACAAGGAAGAGGAAGATGAGGAGGAGGATGAAGAGGATGAGGAAGAGGAGGAAGAAGAGGAAGACGAAGATGAAGAAGATGATGATGAATAAGTTGGTTCTAGTGCAGTTTTTTTCTTGTCTATAAAGCATTTAACCCCTCTGTACACAACTCACTCCTTTTAAAGAAAAAAATTGAAATGTAAGGCTGTGTAAGATTTGTTTTTAAACTGTACAGTGTCTTTTTTGGTATAGTTAACACACTACCGAATGTGTCTTTAGATAGCCCTGTCCTGGTGGTATTCTCAATAGCCACTAACCTTGCCTGGTACAGTCTGGGGGTTGTAAATTGGCATGGAAATTTAAAGCAGGTTCTTGTTGGTGCACAGCACAAATTAGTTATATATGGGGACGGTAGGTTCTTTTTTGTTTTGTTTATTTATTTTTTTGTTTTTTTCATCTTCAGTTGTCTCTGATGCAGTTTATTAAGAAGATAATTGTTGTTCTGTTAACTGAATACCACTCTGTAATTGCAAAAAAATTGCAGCTGTTTTGTTGACATTCTGAATGCTTCTAAGTAAATACATTTTTATTAAAAATAAATAAATAAATAAACAAATAAATAGACTAATTTAACTTCCTTTCAAGGGCTTGGGGAAGGAAATTCATTGTTTTAAAAACTGAAATATCATCCTGAGTGAGATAACCCAGACTCAGAAAGACAAACATGGTATGTACTCACTCATAAGTGGATACTAGATGTAAAGCAAAGGATAATCAGACTACAACCCACAGCTCCAGAGAAGCTAGGAAACAAGGAGGATCCTAAGAGGGACACATGGATCACTCTGGAAAGGGGAAACAGATGAGCTCTCCATGAGTAAACAGGGGATTGGGGGGCAATAGAGGGTAGGGGATGGGGGATGAGAACATGAGGGAACGGGATGGTCAAGCTGGGGAAGAGATGGAGAGCAATGAAAGAGATATCTTGATAGAGGGAGACATTATGGGGTAAGGGAGAAACCTGATGCTAGGGAAATTCCCAGGAATCCACAAGGTTGACCCCAGCTTAGACTACTAGCAATAGTGGAGAGGGTGCCTGAACTGTCTTACCCCGGTAATCAAATTGGTGAATACCTTACCTGTCATCATAGAGCCTTCATCCAGTAACTGATGAAAGCAGATGCAGAGATCCACAACCAAGCACCAGGTTGAGCTCTGGGAGTCCAGTCGAAGAGAGGGAAGAGGGATTATATGAGCAGGTGGGGGGGGGGTA
>CABHPQ010093067.1:4107-14914 GCA_902168405.1 Peromyscus aztecus
AGAAATAGGAACAGAAATAAAATGGCTAACACAACCATCACAATTTTTATGATATAACATAAAGAGTACTTGGAGAGAAATTTATTTATTTAAATACATGTGTGGTGCTTCTTATTCTCAATTAATATGTGATTCCTTCAGCTAATGGAGTATGCTTCATAATGAACATAGGATCTGCTATCACAGAGACTATGTCGACTAAGCCCCTTGTTAATAGATTGGATATACTTTATCTCCCAATGGCTTGATCTTGATCATACTGAGGTGGTGATACTGAAGAGGTGGAGCCTACTGTAAAAGTCATTGGAGACACTGCTCATGGGAGGTATTGTTACCATCTTATCATTCACTCCAATGCTATTCATTATAATACCACTGGCCATGAAGTCCCCACCAGAGCTGAGCTGATACTGGCACCATACCCTTTGAACAACACAAATTGCTAGTTAAATAAACTCTTTTATATATTACCATGCATCAAATATTTTTATAGCAATGGAAAATGGACCAAAACTGCCTAAAGCTGATGTTCTTCCTGCTTTAAACTTCCTGCCAGAATCTGATGTTCCAGAGATAGCATATGGAAGGCTTTGCAGCAACACATAGTTAGCCTTTGATAAAAACTGTTATAAATGTTCTTTGGAAAAGTACTTTTGTCTTTATTTTTCTTTTTGAAGTACAATGAGGACCAAAGGCATGGGCCAAATGGTAAATCTGTTGAGGCTTGTTTAGAATGGTAATATTTAAAGAAACATCACTCAACAATCTCAACTAATAGACCCTCCCAGAATCATCTTAACTATTTTTAAACTTACAAATGATATACTTGAATGCATACAAACAATAGTTATTCCACATCATATATAAAATAGCCACCTAAATCAACAGGTAGAACATTTCCAGAATTGTAACAGGCTTGCATATGCCACCATAATTAATTTTGACTATTCTTGAATTCAGTAAAATGCAATCATAACAAGGTGTATTTTTTATAGTTTTTATTAATTTTTTTCATTATTTTACATACCGATCAGTTTCCCCTCCCCCCTCCTCTCTTCCCGTTCCCTCCGCTGTCTTCCATCTACTCCCCCCCCATCCACTTCTCTGTCTATATTCAGCAAGGTATTTTCTTTTGTGTCTTTTTTTTTTTTGAGATAGTCGTATATATACCAGTCTGGCTTTAAACTGGCTAGGTGGCCTAATGATGACCTTGAACTTTTGATTTTTCTTCCTCTGCTTTAGAGTGCTGGGGTTACAGGCTTCTAACATTATGCCTGGTTTATGAGGTGCTGGGGCTCAATCCCAAGGCTTGGTGCATGGTAGGCAGGCACTGAACTAAGTCAGTTATAGCTCCAGCCCCTTGAATCTAGTTTTTGTTTGTTTGTTTTAAATAGACACTATAACTACAATTATGTTACTTTGTTCTTTAATATCTAGAAAGCCTCACATTTGACAAAACAGAGTCGATGATTGTTTGGTTTGATTTAAGCAGAAGAACCAGTTTCCTCTTCTTTACATTTCTGTATGCTCTAAATTATATTGTCTGTTTTTTTTAAAGTTAGTTATGGGTGGGCAGTGTGGCACACACCTTTAATCCCAGCACTCAGGAGGCAGAGGCAGGTGGAGCTTTGTGAGTTCGAGGCCAGCCAAGGCTAATAGAGAGACCATGTCTCAAAAAAGTTTTAAAATGACATTTATTTTCACGCACGCGCGTGTATGTGTGTGTGTGTGTGTGTGTGTGTGTGTGTGTGTGTGTCCCCTCATGCATGCTCCAGCATATGGAGATGAGAGGACAACTTGCATGTGTTGGCTTTCTCCTTTTACCATGTGGGTCTCAGGAAGTTGAACGTAGGTTTACAGTCTTGGTGGCAAGGGATCTTAACCCATAGACATCTTAACCCATAGGGATCTTAACCCATAGGGAACTTAACCCATAGGGAACTTAACCCATAGAGATCTTAACCCATAGGGATCTTAACCCATAGGAATCTTAAACCATAGGGAAATTAACCCATAGGGATCTTAACCCATAGGGAAATTAACCCATAGGGAACTTAACCCATAGGGATCTTAACCCATAGGAATCTTAACCTATACGGAATTTAACCCATAGGGATCTTAACCCATTGGGAACTTAACCCAGAGGGGACTTAACCCATAGAGATCTTAACCCGTAGGGATGGATCTTACCCCACTGAGCCATGTCACACGTCTGTGTTTTAGGTTTGATCCTCCAGGTTTCATAACAACTGGAACAAATATACTATGTTGCCAGCCAAAATTTTACATTTTCTGAACCTAACTTATGCCTGAAGAGTCCCTTGCCAAGACAGACATCAATCATGTTTCAAAGAGTTCTATAATAAGAGAAACTGGCCTCATTTTGCCTCATATTAACCATTCTGTAGTTTTCTGAAGAGTTAGAACAAACATGATCCTTGGTCTTCATATTACTCATTTCAACATGTCTGATCCAGGACAGCATTAAAACAAATCATTCTCATGGCCCTTATGCTAGCCAATTTTTTATATGTGCTTAAGTGTTTAAGATGTTCATTTTCTCTCCATTTCTATTGTGCAAACTGTGAAATAAAAATATTAGTAAATATTAATGAACCCAATCCCTAAAATAATTAAAAAATAAAAATAGTAATTCTTTGCAGCAAGCTGCCAACTGTCTGCAAAGTGCTGGGAGTTGGATGAAAGCTCTTTTCCCTCCCCAGGTATGTGAAAGCACTAGCCTGTACCTGTGCCTCTCACTGTTCGCACATTCCTCTTGTGGAATTCAGGTCAGAATCTCAGTATCCCCCACCTCCACCCCTCTCTCTTTCCATACTCCTGTTTCAAGGGTTCCTGAGAAGAAATACACAACCTTGGAATGAAGGAGGCAAGCAGAGCCTCTTCTTTACTCATCTCAGCATCTCTGCATTGGCCTGGGTTTCCCCAAATTGAGTAAATTCATCAAATGTGTCTGGACAGAGGTGCTTTGCTCTTATTAAGGGCACTCCAGCACAAAGGCATTTCTCTTATCTAAAGTCTGGGGCCCAGAACCTGAACTCCTGTTTGTGAGATACCTATAGAAGTCCTGTTAACTCTTTCAGTGCAGGACTGTATGATCCAGTATTATTTCTCAATGCTAAATTACCATTCAACAGGCTTGTTGGGGAAATAATGCTTACAACTGAAAACAAATTCAAGGTACAATTCACTTAAGAGTTTATAAAGTGATGTTATCCAGGTAGTGAATCACGGGAAGAGAATTGTATATTGACTAACATGGTGTGAATCTGAACTGTCCCCCACAGCCTCACCTTTTGAGCATTTGTATCCTGGGTGGTAGGTCTATTTTGCAGAACCTTCAGGAAGTAGTCCCTGTCTGGCAGAAATAGGTCCCTTAGAAGCAGACCTGTGACGATTATAACCCTGCCCTTGCTCTGGTCCCATTCTCTGCCACCACTGGGGCCACTCCACCAGGCCTTCCAAGCTCTCTGAAACACTGAGCTAAAAGGACCTTTTTCTCCTGTCAGGTATTTTAGTCACTGCAACGCAAAAGTAATGAACTCAAGTGGAAATGCAGGAAAGACAACCAGAGCAGTTCTGCCTGGGCTCCCTCTTCTTTCAGCTTCCTTTAAGATCTAACTCAAGTTCCATCCACCCCAGGAAGCTTCTGTAGCAACAAAGGTAACTAACTGTTAACCTCTCTTTCTCCTCTGATTATTTATTACACCAAGTAGCACATATCTCAACATCCTTTCCATTTGTTAGGCTTTTATATTTATACATATGATTCTTTTCCAAGGATGGAGCAACTTTCTTAAAAAGAAAAAAATCTTTTATACATCACTACTTCCACAAATATTCTACACACACAGTAGATTCTAAATCTTCAAGCAAGTAGACAATCTCTTTTTCCATTAAGCCAGATGCCAACTTTACTTGGAGGTCCAGTACAAGTAAAGATGTTGTCTATATATGTTAAGTTGGTAATGTAACTGCACTTCCACCTTCTCGTCCTCATAATTTCCAAAGCCTGCAAGCAGCTTTTGAATTAACCACAATAGTGATGACCTGTTGTTTTGAGTCCTTTCTCAGCCTCTGTAAAGGGAGGTTACTGACTGAACATTAAAAAATATTTGCTGTGTTTACATTTTATTATTGATTATTAAATATAATTAGCATGTAATTTTATTTAGCTCTCTTACTCTTGGGAGGCAGAGCTAGGTGGATCTCTGTGTGTTCAAGGATACAGCCAGCATGGAGACACACACCTTTAATCTCAATACCAACCATAGAAGACCTGGAGGTCTGTACAGACAGGCACTGACGAGGAGGTCATGTGGTTGGGTTTACAACCAATGAGAAGGCAGAACAGAAAGTCTATATAAAGACAAACAGACAGGAAGTAGGTCTCTTGCTGAGGAAGACAGCAGCGGCAGTGAAGGGTAAGGTTTTTAGCTCTTAGCTATCGCTCTGACCTCTTGGGCTTTCATCTTTGCATTGGCTCTGTGTTTCTTATTTAACAAGACCGTTCATCTACACTTACTATTTCTTTTTTAACTTAGTTTTTTTTTGTTTTAGATTTTTAAATGTATTTTATGATTATTAGTGTTTTGTGTACATGTATGTGTGTATCTGCAATATGTGTATGGCTAATGCTCACTGATGTCATAAGAGGGTGTTGTATCCCTTGAGGACTGGACTTAGAGATGGTTGTGAACCACCATGTGAAGCTGAACCCAGGTCCTCTGCAAGAGCAGGTGATCTAAACTACTGAGCCATCCCTCTAGCCTCTCTTTTGTTATTACTTAAACTAGTTATAGAATTATTAGGTAATTGGGACCAATGTGTTCTCTTTTATTTTCATAGATTTTGTTTTTGTTTCTTTTTCATCTGCCATAGCCCTTGAGTGCAGCACAATGTGTGTATTTGCCAATCTAAGATAACTTTAAATGAATGGAAAATATTCAGAAAAACGTAGATGCTGGACAAAAGGAACAAATAAAAACCATGGAAAGGCAGAGTGATCATGAAGACACTGCAGGGAAATGGTGTTCACTTGCATCTATTCCCAATTAGGTAGATCAGTCTCTGCCTGTGTGTGCAGGACTTGTGCTGACTACACTCAGTGTGAACACATCCTTAGACGAGTGGCACAGAGCAAATAAATACCACTCTACCTTGTTACCCAATCAGATAAAACATGTATCTATTGAAAAGGAATAAGGAATAATCACCTGACATTTTGTTTTAAAAATAGTTAACAAGGCCCCAAACGATAAACACATATTTATTGAGATTATTTTATACACACTACCCTGTACTAGAGTAGATGAGAATTTAGTCTACAAAGCAGTTATTCATAAAATTAGTGCAAAAGAAAAAACAACAGAACTATGAGCACTATATGTTTTTAAAAGTTAAATACAGCTCATTTGGCTAAGCTAAAAGGTACTCTCCCCACCCTGCCCTCATAGCAAGAACTGACTAATGCTGAATCAATCTTTTCAAGCCCTTGGCTCTGCCCATCTATTTTAGGCATTATCAGATTATGAGTCACTTTACTTTTGCAATTACTTCTGCAAATTTCCCCTTGTTTTAAGTAAAGAATGGACTCTTTAAAATCATGAGGCTGGGACTGCTCATTGCCCTGCACTCCTTTGTCCTTTCTGTCTCTGACTCATTTGG
This sequence comes from Peromyscus aztecus, assembly GCA_902168405.1. Classification (NCBI taxonomy): domain Eukaryota; kingdom Metazoa; phylum Chordata; class Mammalia; order Rodentia; family Cricetidae; genus Peromyscus; species Peromyscus aztecus. Next base: position 9,793 of record CABHPQ010093067.1, read on the forward strand.
CAGTGAAGGTTTTGGGCACCTTCTGAAAAAACTGTTTTTAAATGCATGGACCAAAATCCTTCACAGCAATTCCTAATACTGAAAGGTCAATAACAAGAAAAACCAATATATCCTATTGGAAGTCAGACTAAGTAAGCATTACCTGTTGCAGCTCTGCTTTCTAGGGGGAATTGGTAACATTTTTTTATCTTTATTTGGGGTGACTGTTAGCTGTACTTAGATCCATCTTACAAAACTCCTTGGAGCTACATGTTTATGATCTACTTACTTTATAACTTCAAGGTTCAAAACATTAGCTAAGGACTGAAAGATTACAAATGAAATCTACAACCTTGAAATGCAGTTCTAAAATTGGATGTGGTGGCACACACCTTTAATCCCAGCACTTGGGAGGCAGAGGCAGGTGGGAGCTGTCTTGGAAAAAAAAAGGAAAAGAAAAGAAAGCAGACAGAAAAGAAATGCAGTTCTAGCCACAGACTGGTATAAGCTTTCCTTGAATATTAAGACCCTCAGTTAAGAACCCAGATACAAGAGCTAAAACAAGATATGCAGAAAGGTATGAGACGGGATCTCTTTGCTTGTATGAACTAACAATCTGACCAACAAAAGAAGACTGATGAGCCTGAAATGTGCCAGTAAGTATATGGCACTTCATAAAGAACCAAATGAGAGGGAAAGTCAAAACAGAACAGTGAGAATAAATACTCAGGAGCTTGAGTGTTAGAGAAGAATTAGAAGAATGTGGAATCCACATTGGAATGAAATGAAGTCCTTAGGGGAGTTAAAAGGGGAGCATCCTTTTGGTAGTACATCCAGTGAAACGCTGGGGAGGCCTTATATCTACACGCTGGGGAGGCCTTATATCTACTTGATGACAGTGACTGAGGCTCATTGCTAAGTAGGAAATAAAGTAGTAACTATTTCTGGGTATAAAAAAAGAAGAACACTTACTTGGTTTCTTATTAATAGAATACCACTCCAGATCTTGATTTTGGTTTTGCTTTAAGAAAAGCAGTTAGAAGGCCAGTGAGCTGGCTCAGAAAGGAAAGGCACTTTGCCACCAAGCCCAGTGACCTGAATTCAACCCCGGAAACCTACATAGAGGAAAGAACGAACTGACCTCTGCAGAATGGACTCTGACTTCCACAGGTGCAACATGCGCGCGCGCACACACACACACACACACACAATGTAAAAAGTAGTAATAAAGAATACTATTTTATGAGTGATAACAAACACTTTTAAATGTTATGCAATGTATATTGTTTGCTGGTTAATGGTTTTAAGTAGAATTACTCAATGATTTTTACATTGTGGGTTAGTATATAGTAGACTAATTTGTCAAAAGCAGAAAACTCTTTAGATACTACAAATCAAGCAAATCTGGGGCAAAAGGACAATAAGATATGTTCCTATTTGGGTCAGGAACATGCCTCCAAGTTTTCAATTGGATTGTTTCCAAGTATACTGTTTATCCAAGTGCTAGCCCTCCAGGCAGCCTTCTTTTGAACACACAGAAAGCTTGGGCTGGAAGGAGAATGAGACACTCAGAGAAAGCATCAGACTTTAATAAGCATTGAATAACATGATGATTCATCTTTCTCTATTCACCAGTTTGAAAGTTTGATAATGAAAAGAGACCATGGAAAAAGCCATCCAAATAGATGAACGAAGATAATAGAGAAGCTTCCAAAATTCCCAGCCAGTTCTTCATGCCACTTGTCTGACGTGGAGGTCACACTGAGTTGTAAGCTAGGGATTGACATTTTCACACTGAGAAACGTAGTGGAGATGGCAGATTTCAGGGAGTTTGCTGTGTGTGTGTGTGGTTTTTTCCTAGCACTTAAAAGTCCTGCTGCCTTCGTCACCATGACTGCCAGTCAAGGCATGCTTTCTTATTTCTAGCAGACATACTAGCCAGACTACTTGGCTGCCAAAACAACATCTTTTCTGAAGACCAATACTAAGCCTACTTTATTATAAAATGGAAGTCAGTAAAGTTTCATATTTGCTAGGAAAATGTGTCTAAGAAAATCTTCTAAGAAGTGATTTCTTGATCCTGTTTACTGATGAGCTAATATTTTTCTGTCATTAACCGCAGGAAATATAAGTTCTTTGGTTCACAGTTTAATTTTGCATCTTCCTTACTAATCCCTTCACCCATTTTCTCCTTTCCTCTAATTTTCAGAGTCTCTTAAAAATGAAGGAATTCTACACTACGATGTTAAAGACTTTGGTCATAAATCATACACAGATAATACCATCTCATTACTCATTTTAACAGGGAATACATTTTTCAGCATTTTAATAGTCACCACAAGATTTTCATAGCCCACTTATTTTGCCCTTAACTTAAAACTAGAGCTATCTCTCCGAGCAATGATGAAAGGACTGCACCTTCTATCTGGTGTCCAAATGTAACTATGTGAAATTGCTCTGCCTCATCTCATCTGAACGTCAGAATAAAAAGCCTTTTGCAATTTACAGTCTGCTTTCAGAGAAGAACTCTTTTCAAATTCCAAGCCTAAAAAGGGCCAAAAGATAAAGCTTTGAATTCTATTTTTTTAAAGGCCTGTGTGTGTGTTTAAGCACATATACACACATAAATGATAATTAGTCATAACCTCCTCAGACAATAATAACTTAAGCTTTTCTTTTGCACGTGTTAAATGTTTCTTCCCTAAATGTAACATTTCCCTACTAAACATTTTATGATATATTTTTATAAGAACAAGTTTAAAAAGTGGTCTAATGTAGTGATATTTCCTTTTTGTGTTCAGATGTTTACATATACTTAGAACATTGTTCCCTATACTACAACCATTAGAATATTATCTGCTCAAGTCTAGATTTCTTTTTGCAATTTCTATTTCTTACACTTAAAATTTATGATACCTGTCATAATTCTGGTTTATCTCATGAAATATGGTCTTGATTTCATACAAATAATACCCAACTCTCTCCTAAACTATAATTTGAGATGGTAATCCACTATATCTTAAGTGCATATGTGTACTTAGAAATGAATCTGAATCAACTAACTGGGCTCATATGGGATCATGGAAACTGAACGGACTACCAGGAAGTCTGCATGGGACTGCATATATGTTACAGTTGTGTAGCTTGGTCTTCTTGTAGGACTCCTAACAGTGGGAGTGGGGACCGTCTCCGACTCTTTTGCCAGCTTTTGGGACCCTACTCCTCATACTGGGTCACCTTGCCCAGCTTTAATACAAAGGGAGGAGCTTAGTCTTACTACAACTTGATATGCCATGTTTTGTTGATATCCATGGGAGGCCTGCTCTTTTCTGAACAGAAATGGAGGAGGAATGGATGGGGGTGGGAACAGAGTGGGTGTGAGGTGTGGGGAGGAACTGGGAGGAGAGGAAGGAGGGGAGAGGCAGGGGAAATTGAATTAATCTGTTCCTATCACACAATTACATGATTATAACTTGACTGTTACTATATACTTGACTTCCTAAGCTTTATCTCCTCTATTGATAAATCCCAAAGCTGATATAAATTATGTCACTTCCCATGTTAGTGAGATTCTAGTTTTATAGTTTTATGAGATGAACAAATTTAAAGGTGAAAAATTTTTTTTTTTTTTTAACGTTCATGGTTTTAGAAGTTTTGGTTCATGGTTATTTGGTCCTTTGGGGCCTGTGAAAAAGCAGTATATGCTGGTGTGGAATAAGTAGAGTATACAAGCTGTTCATCTTTTGATGGCTGGAAAGCAAAGAGAGGAGAGAGTGACCAGGGTCCCTATTGTCTCTTTCAAGGGGAAGCCTCAAAGTGACCTAGCTTCCTCCAACTATGTGTCACCTTCTAGGGGTTTCAAAACCTCTCAGTAGTACCTGAGGCTGATGGCCAAGCCTTTAAGACATGGACCTTTTAGGAGACATGCCACATCCAATCCATTTCATTTGGTTACTGCAGCAGAATGGAGGGAGACATTATTACCCTGCTACAGGGTTTATATACTTCCCAGGTATCAGAAGCATAATTAGCCAGTATACTAGAGTAATTTGCAGAAAGTTCATCACTTGGGAATGGCAACTGTCAGTTCACATCATGTATCACATGTGACCAGTAAAACTGAGGAGTCAAAATTACATATACTGACAGAACTCACTGGAGAGTAATGAGACACAGCTCTTCATCTGATTATAGTCAAACTCAGAAGCACAGTATACAATAATCTATATTATTTAGTCCTATTTCCTGTACCAAACACTTCATTTGGACTTCACCTCTTTAAAATTTTTTTTAGCTATTATAATATTAACACAACATTTCTCCTTCCCTTTCCTACCTCCAAACCTTTCCATAACCCCTTCGTGCTTTCCTTCAAATTCATGGCCTCTTTTTTTTTAACTAATTTTTATTGCATATATATTCCTAAATACAACCTCTTCAGTATGTGTAATGCAACCTGTATATATGTTTTTAGGGCTGACTGTTTGGAACTGGACAACGAATTGATATACTTTTCCTTGGGGAAGGCCACCTTTTCCAGTCCCAGCATTTCTCAGTTGCCTATAGATCTTTGTAGAGGGTTGGACCTCCACCTCTTAAACAATTTATAATTCACCTTCTCCTGTAGTTTTATTTTGCTTTTTTTTGATGCAAGGTCTTGCTATATAGCCTTGTTTAGACTGGAACTTGCTATGAAGACCAGTCAGGCCTCAAATTCATAGAGATCTACTTGTCTTTGCCTCCTGAGTGTGGGGATTAAAGACATGTGCCACCACACTCAGCTCTGCTGTATTCTTTGGTACTTAGTAATAGATGTAATAGATGTTGCTTTAGTAATGTTGAAGTAAATGAAATGGAAGTGAACACTGGCCATATATCATTATCATTTTAAAACACTGATCATATTTTTCCTTATCATCTAAAGTATAGTTCAAACCATGTATCCATCTTGAAAATTCTGCTGCTTTACTCTACTTTACTATATTTAAAGTCAGTCTTTCAGACCAATTGTTGGCAAATATGTTTTTTTAAACAGAAGCATTCTCACCCACCCTTCCACCAACCAAGCCTACAATAGTAAAATAAACATACACACACACACATACACACACACACACACACACACACAGAGAGAGAGAGAGAG
>CABHPQ010093072.1:0-20429 GCA_902168405.1 Peromyscus aztecus
TTTCCTCAGAGTGCCACTACACCAAAATGAGTCCCAGCAAGAGATATGTGCCTGGCCACAGATTAGCCTGCTTCTACCAATGAGGAAATAACCCAGGATGGGTAATGTATACATTCCTCTTTCTTGCTCTCATTGCCCCTCTAAAGGCTGAAGACTTGTGGACCCTCACTTTTCCACATTTTGCATGATACCTTTTGAGATGAGGAACATTGGTTTAGCAAGCTGAGAAACAGCAAAATATATTAGGGGCTCATGGTCAGCTAAGTTTATATATTATTCATTATAGCTAACACATGAAATTTTCCAATTAAATCAGTCAAGGGTAGAGGTTATGGCCCTTGACTCTTTATTGTTTAAAAGGTTTGGCATAATATAAAAAGGCTGCTTGATCCCTCCTGGATTCTCAGTTATGTTTTGATTGGTGGGGTGGTTCTTTTAATTGTTCTCCTTTTTAAGTGTCTCCTACAACACATCCAGCAACAAAGGGAGGCCACTAAGGTGACTCTCAGATACCCAGCTCATATCCCTCCATAGGAGGTTATGCATGCCTGGCTTTCTGAAATTCAAAAGTCTACTTCCTGACCCTCCCCACCCAGGGTAACTCCCCAGAGATGGACACTTTTCAAGGGCAGATAATCAATGATGAGTAAAAGCTTGTTTTGCAAGCCAACGTAATACAGGCACAGTCCAGTTGCTGAACTCACCTGAGTCAAGGTCAACAAGGTTCAGAGCAAAGAACTCTGACTCACACTGAGTGCCCACATAATAAAATAAAAGGGTAGTATGTAGTAGAACAGGCTCATAGGGTCAAGGAAATTGGGACTAGTTGCCAAGACATACACATAATGAACTTCCTTATGAGCCAACCTGGAGTCTGCCTGAGGGCCGAGCAACAGGCACTGTCAGAGTTCCTGACTGCTGTCAGAGTTCCTGATTTTGTCCAGCAAGTGAGAGATGACTATACAATGCCATCAGATTGCAACAGAGTCTGGGTGCTGGGAAGAGGATATATAAGGCCTTCCCAATTATTAAATAAATGAGTCTTTTGTTTGCCTTCAAATGACTCCTGGTGTCTGTGCTGTTGATGCCATAACTTCTCACCCCCTCCCCCAAGGGAGCTGTTAGGATCCAGCAACACAGCTCCAGCCTAACTCATGAATTTTTTTACTTATCTAGTCTTCTGAAATACATAGAAAAATCTACAATGAGTGCATCAAAAATTACTTCTGGTGAAAACAATTTTTTTTTTATTTTCTTGTATTCCATTTATACAGAAAGCACCATAGTCCTTATTCTGAAAAATTCTCCTTTGCTTGTTGTGTACAAATATGCTGTGGCCAGGAAAATAAACTGACCAAGAGTCGTGTGTTCACAGCACACTGGACAGTAAAAGTTTCGCCAAGGAGTATGAGATTAAACACTATCTCAAGGTGGGAAACAGAGGAGTCCCTATGATCTTATTTTGACCATGGTCACGAGTGAAGATGGAGCTGGGCGGTGGTGGTGCACGCCTTTAATCCCAGCACTCGGGAGGCAGAGCCAGGTGGATCTCTGTGAGTTCGAGGCCAGCCTGGTCTACCAAGTGAGTTCCAGGAAAGGCGCAAAGCTACACAGAGAAACCCTGTCTCAAAAAACAACAACAACAACAAAAAAAAAGAGTGAAGATGGAGTCATGAAAGTGACTGTGTTTCAGGTGTGTTTATTTAGGGGCTATTAAGGTGATATACTGTTGTAATTCACATGACTTGTACACTTGGCTTGTATATGTATATCATCACAGAAAGCTTAGCAACAGTGAGTTCAGAGCATGATAGGACCACACATTCTGTTGACTGTCCTGTAGGTCTGTCAACTCATACTTCCCAAATTAGAACTGCACAGGATGGGATTTAAGTCACTTCGAAGATTATTCATGTACATAATTACAATGGATGTTGTTCCTTAAGGGAGTAGGTTTCCTTGAATGAGAATTGAACTCAAAGTGCCCCCTCTCCAGATACTCTACATCTTCAGGCTGGTGGGAGACAATTCCTAAACCAAAAGTCATGTAGAAGAGAAGCTGACTGCTTTATCACATCGATAATCTGGAGTAGAGGCTCTTTTCACCTAGATGCTGCACAGTTTATTTTTAACACTACCATCAACATTTATATCTAACCTGCATATACTTTTCTTTTATTGTTATAAAATGTTATCATATATACTTCATGAACAGAAAAAAAGGAGTTTTCATTCCCTTTCTCTATATTTAAATTTCTCTCTTTTTGCTGAAGGCAGCATCTGGCATAGCATATCTGATTTCTTCATGTTTCACTTACCATTGCAAGAGCACTGGCAGGATATTATTATAATACTCCATATTGTCTTCTACCCAGAGACTATAAATGAGCCCAAATTACCTAAGGACAATAAAGGAAATTTTGACTATTTAGTTTGTAAACATTTGAGCAAGTGATAACTCATCAATAAAAAGACCCTGGATGACACAACTGAGCATTATCAATGTCTTCCTAAGTTCTCCTTTCCTAGAGAAATGGGCAAAAATGGCAAACACACGCACACACACACACACACACACACACACACACACACACACGCACACACGTCTACATACTCCTAACATCTTCAATAAAGGGGTCAATTACAAAACATAAAAAAATAAAACCCTTGGAGTGGAAATTGTGTCAGGATAAATGTCTGTTGATGGGACTTTAATACTATTGATACAAAGTTGGAAGGTTATTAAATGGCAATAGACAACAGGAAGTTGCAATGAAGCTTGAGATGGCTAAACGTATTAATGTACTAACCATAAGCACTTTCAGGGAAATTGAATTGTTAATATACTTTTGAAACACCTTAAAAATTTAAAGCCAACCTCTAACAAACCAATCCAAAAGTGACACAGTTGACATAAGGAACCTTGCATCAGGTAGCTCTGAGGTTGGTTCCTACAGAGGAGAGCTGTTCCACCCACTGCTTTTCTATACAAAACAGAATTTCACCTCTCGAATCGGAAACATGCTCTGTAGGCCAGCAGCTCTCCCTCATGTTACACACACACACACACACACACACACACACACACACACACACCCCGATTTCAGTCTCTTGAGGATGTATCTATTTCATGGATGCAGTGGCTTTTTAACATGCTAGGATGAGGATCAGCTTCCCAACTATGGACTCCACTTTGGGATATGGCACTCATCTAATGTACTTGGCCTCCTGAGAACTTTTCCTGAATGTGCTACAGGCATATACCAGACAATGAAAAACGCAGCTAACAACCTGTTAGCAAATTCCTGGAACTGACTGCATATCAGGTTCTGAATAGTGCTATATAGTAACCCTCCACTTAAAGACCACTAAACTTGGACAGATTCTATGTAGTCTTATTGTGAATAATGTCACTATTAGAGTGTGTTAGTCTGAATTGGTTTGGAGTTCAAGTACAATAAAGTAATCTGTGTCCAGGAATCAATAAATCTTTTAATTTTACTCTCTGATAATTTGGCCAGTGAGATACATAAAAAATTAATATACCTGTGTTGAGAGAGATTCCCTGTCATTTAATCAACATTAGGACAGAGTTTGCATTCATAAACTAAAGCAATGGGACACTGCAGTCTAATAGGTTTAAACAGTTGTGACATTTCAAATGTTATTGTGCTTCTATAGTAGCTTGAATGGAGAGAAGAGAGCTGGAAGAAATCTATGTCTGATGCAGTGCAAACAAATCAGGCCATGTGGATGAAAAATGAATTAAAATATTAAATATCCAAGTGACAATATTAGCTTCACTAATTATAGATATGTAATATGTGTATACAGAGACTACTCAAGAATTTTCATTCTGCAGCTTGGGGTTAAAGCCATGGAGTGAATGAAAAAGACATATAGTACAAAAGTTTGGGTAAGAATATATTTTGTATAAATTGAAAACAAAAGGGAGCTGGATATATACTCATGTACTTGCCAAAATAGGATTTAAAAACCTAAGGAGACAAAAAAACACTAATATGTAACAGTAAAGAGAGGAACTGACTAAAGCATGTTTTTAAGTTACTTGTCTGTGATGCTGAATAACTTTGAGCAAAGGAGACATGTTGAACTGGGACTAATTTTGACTCACATTTATCTGAGCTGGTCCTGTTTGCTGAGAGGCTCCCTCACATGTCCTTATCGTATTGTAGAAGTAAAGCTAGGCCTGTGGCAATTCACTTGGCTGAGCTCTCAGCTGCAAATTCTTATCCTGAGTTCTCCAGCGTCTCACACAGATACAGAACGTGTTGTGCTCCTCATCCAACAAAGTCCACATTTGTCAGCTGGGCCACCCCAAGCAAAAAGATTTATGTTAGTGTCCTTGTCACTGGGGAAGGATCAAGTGTAGCTTGGGAAAAAAAATAAACTCCAATATACTCATACCCCACCCTACTGATATTTGATGTAAAATAAGTTCTTATCTGCTGCCACTGAATGAATCTGGGACCCCCTGAGACCCACTTGGAAATCTCTTTTATGAGTAGCTGTGGAGATTGCCCTGGGCTCTGCAAGTGCCATTTCAGATAGGTGTCACTATTACTGTTTAAGTGGCTTTGACTAGCCCTGCAGGAGATGGAGGCTGGCTCTCAGAGGATGACATTCAGGGAAACTGGAGTCTGTGTCTTCACATTGTCATCACTGGAAGCTAAGATTGAGATAAATGAAAAGTAATACATAAATTTTATGAAAAAAATCTATAATTTCCTTTACTTTGAATGAGATCTCTATGTTTTTAATTTTTGTTTTAAAAACACTAAAAAAGTACATTCAAAGCCTTAATAAGACTCCAGATACCACCACATCACCTACATCATCCCATGTCATTGTGTCAGCTAAGTTACTAATCATTAGAATAATAGGTTAATAGGCAAAGCCTAGACTATCTATCATCCAAGGAAAACAATCAATGTTTTAAAAATGCCTATATATATATATATATATTTCAAATAAGAAGGATCATATTATAATATATGATATTGTCAGGGAGAGAGAAATGTTTGTCAACCAAGTTGGACACATAGAAATGCTAAAATACATTTGGCAAGTGTCAGTGATTAGTGGAGACACCCAGTACAAAATCTAGTCCTCCAAAAGGTTGGTCAGAGGATCTATAATATCACTACTGATTGATTGATTATTTACTTACTCACTTGTAAAAAGTTGATTTTATGGACAGAGTGTTTAATCTATAAGAGAAAAATTAAAGTGTATTAAACTATCAAAATTAGACATTTAATGTGTAACATACATTCTTACATGAAATATTTGCTCAAACTGAAAGGTTGACATTTTGCATTGTGTGATTATTTTGCCATCTGTAATTTTTTCTTATTGTTCCAAGGATTTTGTTTAAACTAATAATTCCCCTAGACCTTTCACTGTTGGACTTTCTCAAGTATTTCTTTCTTTGTGTACTATCAAATTTTGCCTTCAAAAAGGGAGATATGATGTTCTACTGTCTTAAAAACACTTCACTCAGTTTTTTATTCTAATGATTTCTATAACGTTTACTCTATGACTCGTGTTAATGAAAAGTGACTATTTTTCATCTAGTGCGTACAGAGAATGATTTCCTCAAACAATCCCCTTATCATTTTGTCATATATCACAGTAAATTCAGTTCTCTAGCACAATGTTTTATAAAATAAAGCTTTTTCTAAACCACTGATATGATAAATTTAATTGACCTTGGTTTTTCTTCATCTCACATGTGAGAAATTTCTAAACATTTATCTTTCCTCAAAAGTTTTGTTAATCTCCTTAATGAATTTAAGAAGTCATAGCAGGATACTTAAGTGATTTAAAAATCAATAAGATAACAACATATAGCAAAACAGATAGAAAATCTTTGTCTCTTTTCCATGGATTAATGGTCTGCTGTGCTTTACAGATGGATAGTTGGATGAATAGATAGGTAGTGTCTTACTTAGGGTTTCTATTGCTGTGAAGAGACACCATGACCACTGAAACTCTTATAAAGGAAAAACATTTAATTGGAATGACTTATATTTTCAGATGTTCAGTCCATAATTATTATTGTGCAGCATAGTGGCATGTAGACAGTCATGTTGCTAAAGAAGTAGGCAAGTGTCCTACATCTTATCTCATAGGCAATAAGAACCTGTCTCAGTGTCACATTGAGGGAAGCTTGAGCAAAAGAAACCTTAAAAATCTGCCTCTGCAGTGACACACTTTCTCCAACAAGACCACACCCACTTCAGTAAGGCCACATCTCTTAATAGTGTCACTCCCTTTAGGGGCCATTTACTTTCAAACAGTTGCAGATAGAGATTATCTATCTATCTGTAATCTGTCTGTCTGTCTATCCATCTAGTCACATGTAGGCACTGGAAGTCACATAGTCTGAAGGTTCCTAGCTAGCTTAAAATATAGCTGTTGTCTCAAGGTTTACCATTTTTCTAATTATATTCATCATTGCTAAACTGATGGTTACCACATCTCTTTAGCTGTCAAAATAGCTAAGGAATTGAGTTAGCAAATATTCCCTGAGATGGAAATATTGAAAGGAATAAAGGCTCATACCATGATCTTCTTGCTGTAATGGTCATACATGTGAAAAATGAGTATATCTTTGTTCAGATTGTGAACCACTTTAAAAAAATATCTTTATATGAATGAGTGTTCATTTGTCAGAACAATGTGTGCGTACCTGGTGCCCTCAGAGGCAGAAGATAGTGCAGAATACCCTAGAATTGAAGTTAAAGATAGTTGTGGTTCACCTTGTGAATGCTGAGTTTCAAACCCAGGTCCTCTTCAAGAACATCAGGGTCTCCTTACCACTGGACATTCTCTCCAACTCTATGAACCACTTTCAAGTGTATATTTTCCCCACAAAGTCAAATTAATGAAGCTATTGTTCCTGAAAGAGATTCTAAACTTGATCAACTCAGTCCAAAATTAATATAGAATGTCAAGGGACATCATAACTAAGAAAATCAGAAGCCAACTGATAGGTGGTGGTACACACCTTTAATCACAGCACTAGAGAGGTGGAGGCAGACAGATCTGTGTGATTTCAAGGCCCACTTGGTCTACAGAGTGAGTCTGGGGACAGACAGAGCAACAAAGAGAAACCCTGTCTTGAAAAATAATCAAAAAATCATTAGCCTAGAAAAGTGGTATTATATTTTTATCACTTGATTTTTCTCCTTAGTGTTAACCTACAGGTTTAACAGAATTAAGTCTGTGTGTACTGTAGAAGCACAGATAGACAAGTAGATGAATGGGACATCATAAAGATTAGGGAAATAGAACTTACCCACACACAATTTCTTTTTTAAAAACAATTATTTATTTTATGAATGAGTGCTCTATCTGCATGTATTTGATGCCAGAAAATGGTGTCAGCTCCCCACTACAGAGGGTTATGAGCCATCTGTGGTTGCTGGGAATTGAACTTAGCACCTCTAGAGAAGCAGCTTATCTGCTGAGCCACTCTCTCACACACATCCCTGCCCCGATTTCTAAACAAACAACAGAATGGAGTATAAATCTCTGTTGTTTTGGTGTTTTTGTTTGTTTCTAAACCTTTGCTGTGGAACATCAGTTCTTCATTAATACCCTTTCTGGTATTCTGGTAACATGCTTGGGACAACCATTTACTCCATAGATTTCAAATAAACATCTATATTCTACATCACACAGTGACATTAAAAGTCATATGAGTGTTATTCAATATTGATTGATAGTTGTAAGCAGACCAATGGACATAGAAGCCATTAGACTTCTAGGTGGAGTGCTGCAGACAGCTGAGAGCATCAATACCCCGCTACTAGGATTTTGAGACACAATAGAGGATCATGGTTAGACAGCCTTCTCTTTCTCTAACACATGGGCTCTCACTTTCGTGAGAAAGTCATGAAACATATCTACTGTCAGTAATATTTCTCTGCCCTTTAAACATTAGAAATTAGAAGCTTATTTTCTGTTTTTAAAAATGTGTGCTGGAATGTTCAAAGTAACTTTCACTATTCTATATGAGTCCCATGCGGTTATCCAACTCAGACTCCTCATAGAGAATGTCTGTGTCCCCTGTTAAGACAGAGAATACATTGATACTTTTAATTGCTGGAGATGAAGAGAAAGAAAGATTGTTAGGGTACAGGGAGGATAGTTTAGCCTCTCATTAGTTTGACAAAACTACAAAACATTAGTTCTACAAAAACAAATGACTCTCCACTAGCTTTGAAAAACCCTGTGACATCTGAGAAAGGGTTTCAGTGGGTGACACAGGAGTAGTAGCAGCTGGGGCAGCTCAGGCTCTCATTTCTGCTTCCATGAGGTTTATGTTATGACTTGTATCACTGTGGGAAGGGTATTATATTGCAGACAGTAATAAGTTGCAATGTCTTCAGGCTCTAGGCTGCTGATGGTGAGAGAAAAATCTGTTCCATACCCACTGCCACTGAACCTCGATGGAACCCCATCTGCCAGGCTATCTGCACCATAAATCAGAAGCTTAGGAGCTTTCCCTGTTTTTTGTTGGTACCAGTTTAAACTATTGCCAATGCCCTGACTGGCCTGGCAAGTGATAGTGACTCTGTCTCCTAGAGATGCAGACAGGGAGGATGGAGACTGGGTCATCTGGATGTCACATCTTGAACCTAAGATGTGGAGACATAATAAATGCCCAAATGATTAAGCATAAGAAAGGACTGCCCCCAAATACCAGTCAACACTAATCACAGCATAACAGTGAAATTCCCATTTTAGTCCCTTTTTACCTGAAAGCCAGAGCAGCAGGAGCCCGAAGAGCTGAGTAGGGGCCCTCATGTCCATGCTGAGTCCTGACTGCAATGACAACTGTACAGGGTGTGACTGGTATATGAAGAAGTCCTCAAGGCTGTGCAGTGAGTGCATGCAAATCACTGGGAACCAGTTAGGATGGGCACAGCTGCAAGACTTGCTTATCTCAGTAACTGACCACAATATCAGTGTCTCCAGATATCCAAGGTCAGACCACACATATACCTTCAAAATTGTATTTCCTTTTAAAAATTATAAATAATATTTTGCAGGTTATTTGAATATTTCTACTATATATAAGATCTATTTTGAATTATATATTTCAAAATTATATTGTGGGTAATATAGAAGAATATCCTGTTGTCAGGAAATATACAACAGAGAAGGGACTATTAATCTTTAACTCACTGAAATAATTCCTATTGGTTAAAAAATAGTATGTATCCTCCTTGGGAAGGTTGTGTTTATTTGCTGTAGTCATTACACTAAATTAAAAGATATTTTTCATCTGAATCATTTTTAAGGAATTAAAATAAGACTTAAAAGCCTTAACTATGCTTACTAAAGTACAAAATAAGGAACACTGGTACACATAACATCTTGATCATAATTATATGTGTCACATGGATTTCAGACTCTGTCAGAAGATGGAGGTAATTTCATACCCACAGACTGCACAAGCTATACCTTTTTCTTAGTTTCGGTTTCAGATCCTCCATATTTGGCCAGTTTTCTGCCTTATCCTGCTATGTCCCACAATTTGTCAGCATGAAGGATATACTAGTAATGACAAACTTGAACAGTATAACAGAACACACTGCTACTCAATACATGGCTCTGCTGTGTATTACAAATATTTTCACCTTCCACTCTTGAATAGAAACTGGAAATATCATCCTGATTCAGGCATCAGCCTCACTGTCTACATGTGGGTCTCAGTCTACAAGCAACCTAAGATGCAGAAATCTTTGTGCAGCTTCATAACACCAACATTTGTGTATCATGCATCTCAAACTCATGTCTTTGGCTTGGTCATCCATTCTAAATTATCAGCAGGAGAAGTAGAATCAGTTCAGTATTCAGTACCCCCATTCTGGAGCCTGGGAATCAGTGGGGTTTCTTAGAAACGTAACACAAGAAGGGAGAACTATGGTTGAGCAGAAGAAGCAGCTGTTGAGGCAAAGACTCCCTGATCCATCACCTGGGTAAGAGCTTTTTCGCCCAAGGAGGAGCACCATGGGAGTGGCTGTGTACACTGCTGACAGTGATTTTTGGTAACTCTCCCGGCTCCTAAAGAAGAGAGTGAAATCTGTCCTATAATCACTGCCTCTGAAATAGTCAAAGAGACCAGATGCCAGGGAGTAGGCCCAGGTTGTATTAGCCTTAGCAATGGATCCCTGATTCTGCTGTCACCAACCCACTAAGTTCTTCTGGTTGGACCTCTGTCCTGGATTTTATGAGAATTGTCGATTACTAGTGATTGTCAATTTGACAGTACCTGCTGTAAGCAATTAGACAAAGATCTGTACACCTGTGAGATATTTACAGATGGACTAGACATTGTTTAGGAATTTATTACTTGTATATAAGGTATATAGTTATTGTACTTTTGTATATAGTTTTTCTTATGTTGTTATAACCTTTTTCCTTTTTTCTTTTTATTAAAATAGAAAAGGGGAAATATGGTGATATATTAATTGTACTAAAATGTGATTTTATTTGTATGTTAATAAATAAAGTTGCCTGGGGGTCAGAGCTAATAGCAAGCCATAGCAGAAACTGGGCAGTGATGATGCACGCCTTTAATCCCAGCTCTTGGGAAGCAGGGCTAGGCAGACCTCTTTGTGTTCAAGGATACAGTCAGCATGGAGATACACGCCTTTAATCTCAATACCAACCTTAGAAGACCTGGAGGTCTGTACAGACAGGCAGTGATGAGGAGGTCATGTGGTTGGGTTTACATCCAATGAGAAGGCAGAATAGAAAGTCTATAAAAAAGATAAACAGACAGGAAGTAGGTCTCTTGCTGAGGAAGATAGCAGCGGCAGTGAAGGGTAAGGTTTTTAGCTCTTAGCTATCACTCTGACCTCTTGGGCTTTCATCTTTGCATTGGCTCTGTGTTTCTTACTTAATAAGACGGTTACATCAACATACAGATAACATGGATATCTAGGCATGATTGTAAGGGATTAACTTTATTAGGTTAGCTGAAGTGGAAAAACTTACCCAGCATCTTAGAGGCACATTCTCATGATGATTCATACATAATAAAGCCTGTGAAAAAGTCTTTTTCTTGCTATCCTACTTGCTTTTGAATCTGGCTGTGGAGTTTGTTGTTGTTGTTTTGCTTTTTTTGAAATCTACTTTGATCTTATCTTAAGGCTGAATATATATATACCCTACTGCTGTCCCCGCCCTGGCCACTGCTGTAGCCATATGTTACTGACATCAGAATCCTGAATCTTTGGATCTCATAAGTGAGTTAAAGTCTACTTGTTCTATAGGAAACATTAAAGCCTTCAGTATCAGAAGGGGACTGCTAAGGCATCCAGCTTCAAGGACAGAGCAGCTACTGTGTTCTTTGGTTCTCCACTGTGAAGACAGACATGCTTGGGCTATGAGCCTGCATTGTTTCACCCAAAATAATAAAACTATTAATTTGTAATTTTTTTTCCTTTTTCACTACTACTAACTACTGCTACTACTACCTTATCCCCCTCCATTTCCTCCTTTTCTCTTCCTCTTCTCTATCTTCTTCTCCTCCCCTCCTCCTCCTCCTTCTTCTCCTTCTCCTTCATGTCTATGATGGGTGTGAAATGTATATGCTTGTTTCACAGTGCACACATGAGCAAAATTTGAGAGACGCTTTTTTTTCTCTCACTATGACCTAGATGCAAAACTCAGGTTATTAGGTGTGTGTGTGTGTGTGTGTGTGTGTGTGTGTGTGTGTGTGTGTGTGCATTAAGCACTTTACCTACTGAAGCATCTCAACAGCCCAAAATCTCCATTTTAATGAGCATCCATGCTATTTTTTCATCTACATGGGTATTATTATTAGCTTGACAGCTAATGAAAATTTTCATAGGTGTATAGAAAGAGAGGATGGAGACTGATCAGTATGATGCATCTTCTTTTTTTAAAATTATTGTTTTATTTTATAATTAATTTAATTTTACGTATCAGCCACGGGTTCCCCTGTCCTCCCTCCTCCCACCCCCCAGTCTTTCCCACCAATCCATGCCCCATTCCCACCTCCTCCAAGGCAAGGTCTCCCCTGGGGATTCAGCTCAGCCTGGTAGATTCAGTTGAGGGAGGTCCAGTCCCCTCCTCCCTATACCAAGGCTGAGCAAAATGTCTCAGCATAGGCCCTAGATTCCAAACAGCCAGCTCATGCACTAAGGACAGGTCCTGGTCATACTGCCTGGGGGCCTCCTAAATAATTCAAGCTAATCAACTGTCTCACTTATCCAGAGGACCTGATCCAGTCATATGGGGGCTCCTCAGCTATTGGTTCATAGTTCATGTGTTCCCACTACTTTGGCTATTTGTCCCTGTGCTTTTTCCAATCATGTTCTCAATATTTCTTGCTCATATAATCCCTCCTCTCTCTCACCCATTGGACTCCTTGAGCATCTTCTTAGTTGTAAATATATAATGATGAATGCAGAGTTGATGGTGCACAGCAAGATCATGCATTGAGTAGAAGCCTTCTCAGCCAAGAAATGAGGGTTTTCTTAACTGTCTAATGCCCGTGGTCTCCCTACTTTTCTGCTTTCCATTAAGTCAAGGTTGAGATAAAATGCATGTGAACCTATAGAAATGGATACAGCATAAAGGAAATCTGAGGAAAAACACAATAAAAAGATCCTATTCCTCTTTTTAGTTGGAAATAATTGATCATGGGTGTCCTAGTATTGATTACAGGTTTATATTTAATTATTTCATGTTCTATCGTTGGAGGGAGAATCATCAAAGCTTGCAAGTGTCCCAATGATCCAAGCTTTAAATCTGGGGGTCTTTTCTACCTACTCTGATGTGGTTCTTCTCAGTCTTGTGTGTTACCTATTTCCTGTGAAAAGCAATTTGGGGGCAGGATATCAGAGTTCCCACAGCCTTATCAGATTTCTTCACTGTTTCTCAATATGTGGTGGTTCCATATTCCTCTGTCTTTTGTTATGGCCATGGTATTATTACACATGGAAATAACAGTTTGGTGAATGAGAATACAATATGGACTAGGTGACTTCTAGAAGAACTAAAGAGTGAGAACTTTGCAGCAGCCACCCTAGAGTGCCCATGAGAGAATATTCACAAGTAACAAAACTTCTGGAACAGATGTAGGGACTGACAGAAGCCTCACTTATACATTTTTACAGTTACAGAAGATGCTTTTGCTTTCAAGTTGATCTTATATGGTGACACAGCTTAGTAGACAATGGGTACTTCATATTCTTAAAAGGCCATTTGATTTAAGTACCTTAGTATCTTCATGATGTCTCATTTCATTCCAATGGTTTTCTTTCTTTCGGGGGAGGGGTTTCGAGACAGGGTTTCTCTGTGTAGTTTTGGTGCCTATCCTGGATCTTGTTCTGTAGACCAGGCTGGCCTGGAACTCACAGAGAACTGCCTGGCTCTGCCTCCCGAGTGCTAGGATTAAAGGCATTTGCCACCACTGCCTGGCTTCCATTGATGTTCTAATAAACTCTATTTGGACAATGTTTATTCTTTACCCTGGTTCTTATAGTATAAGCAAGAGTAGAGAAGGCATCAACCATTGTAATGTAGATCTCCAGAAGACTTTGTAGATGATCTGCTACCTAGAATCAATAAATCTCTATCTATCTGTCTGTCTGTCTATCTATATCTATCTATCTATCTATCTATCTATCTATCTATCTATCTATCTATCTATGTATCTAATCTAATCTATCTATCATCTATTTGCCTACCTATTTATCATCTATCATCTCTGTCTCTCTGTCTCTGTCTTTCTTTCAACAATTACACACAGGAATGCCAGTTTATAATTTACATTTTAGTCTCTTCCCAATAATGCAGACCTTCTTCTCCTTCAAAACTTGTCTCCCTCCTACTTTCATGTTTTCTCCTTTTATTCAGTTATTGTGTGGAGAGTCGTAGATACTTATGATCACAACCTTAATGCAAAGCTGATCATTCTCCTCCTGGAAGTCATTTCTTTAAAAAAGCTGCTTTCCCTCTCTCTTCATCTCTATCCCTCTGTCACTCCTCCTTATCATTAATTTTTAAACAGTAGTTCTCTTCCCTCTTAAATATTTCTGCTGATTAATGTTGAAATGTGGGTTTATGTGCACTAAACCTCCAAAAACTGTGAACAGTTGGGGAGCATTTATGCAACAGATAATCCATAAGGGACATTTCAGATTCAAACCAGGCATTTTACAAACCAGGGACTCCAGTTCTGACAACAATGCTGTATAAGAAAACAGCTATTATGAATCTCTATAGAGTTTTTATTGCTATATGACTCCCAAGTAATGCCACATTTCAGATGACTTAAATGCTGAAAAAAAATCAAGGTAATTTCATTCAAATCTGTGCTGTTGGGACTAAAAAGAAGTAGTGACTTAGGGTTAGAGAAGCCTGTATGAGCAGCTGTACTCTAACTGTACCCTAAAACAGTTGATTTCACACCTTGTGGCATCACTAAAAGTAAGCACTAAAATGAAGCTCAAGAAATTAATGAAAAAATTTAAATGGTTAACATTTTCAAGAATAAAAAATTAATGAGATGAAATTCTTCTGATGCAGAGGCAGTGCTATGGCTATTCCAGTTTGAAGGACCAGAAATTTGTGTCACTTGAGGTCTAGCCAAACCACTCATCCAGCCAGATGAGTCTAGCCAGAGCTCTCAGCTGCAAACAATTGCTCAAGATCCCTTGTGCCTGCCTCTCACAGTGATGCAGAGTGAAATGCTCCCCTCCGGTCAAGCAACTCACTGCAGCTGGGCTTTCCCAAGCAAGGAGGTTTTTGTTAAGGTCTGCATCACTGTGGGAGGAAAATATGCACCTTGGTAGCAGTAATAAACTCCCAAATCCTCAGGTTCCACTCTGCTGATTTTGAGAGTGAAATCTGTCCCTGACCCACTGCCACTGAACCTGTCTGGGACTCCAGAATCACGATTAGACACTTGATAAATTAGGCGCTGTGGAGACTGGCCTGGTCTCTGTAGCATCCAATGTAAATATGTTTTTCCATCACTATGTAAGAGGGTCTGACTTGACTGGCAAGAGATGGAAGCTGACTGTCCAATGGTAACTGGCAAAGAGAGTGGAGTCTGGGTCAAAGCAACATCACCACTGGTTCCTGAAGTTGGAATAGAGTAGTACAAAGTCATTTGCAAATTTCCTGAGCAATTTTGTGAAATCCTTTGTTATCCATTTCAAGTGAGATCCTGGTATCTTTTATGTTTTTTTAAAATATGTATCAATGTTTTAGTTTTTGCTTTTCAAAAAAAAAAGTGAGTTGGAGGTCCATAAGCTCATAGAATACACCACCCCATTCCATCTTAGTTAGAATCTTCATCATAGCCCAGCTCCTGTCTCTAATTTCTCATTATCACATAACTAAACCTCACATGCCCATCTTGGAGTACAGGATCTGACTCATCACACATGAACACACATAGGCAACCAGAGCTCACCCTGCATCCCCCTTCTCCACTTGCATCTCCCTCTATCCTTACCCAGAATCCAGAACATTAGCAGAAACAGGGACTGGACAATGATGTACGTACTTCCTGTCTAGTTAAGAGAATCTTTCTTTTTTTTTTTTTTTTTTTTTTTTTTTTTTTTGGTTTTCCGAGACAGGGTTTCTCTGTGTAGCTTTGCGCCTCTCCTGGAGCTCACTTGGTAGCCCAGGCTGGCCTCGAACTCACAGAGATCCGCCTGGCTCTGCCTCCCGAGTGCTGGGATTAAAGGCGTGCGCCACCAACGCCCGGCTAAGAGAATCTTTCTAATAGAGATAGTGGTGATAATTAAGAGTAAGAAGTAAAAAAAAGATAAAAATAAGATAAAATTGTTTTGTTAGATCTGTGTTAAGAAATCTTTAGGTGTTTGCTAAGTTAAATATATGCTAATTGTAACCCTAAATAAGTTTGTAAAATAGATCTATAGAGTTATAAGCTTGTAAGAAGTATCTAAGGTAGTCTTAAGACATGTAGTAATAAGCTTGTAAGAAGATGCTAGTTGTAAATGTAAGTTTAAATGAGAAATAAGAAGAGGGAATGAATATAAGAAGTATAAAGAAGTAATAAGAAATATATTTGCTAAAGTACTTCTATAGTTAAGGAGTCTAAATAAGTAGATGTTAATACGTTATATGTGAGTTTGTAAAAAATGTAAATGTTGAATGCGAGTCTTAAATGCTTTGCAAGGTCAAAAATGTTATATGTGAGTTTGTAAAATGTAAATGTTAAGTGTGAGTCTATTCTTAATGTATATGGTAAAAGAACCTGAGATACAGAAGTTAGTGTCCTAGCAGACTGCAAAGCAGGCAGTCTGAGCGGTTTTCAAGAATTCCAGAAGCCGCTAAGAATGGCGGATGCCAGAACCAACACAAGGCATCCGCAGCTGAGATCCGTGAAAAATCGAAACAACACAGAAAAATCAGAGCTAACATCAAAAACGGTACGGTTTAGAATACTACTGTACCTAGAAAGGTCTCTGTCTGTGAGAACAAAAGTTGCAGAGACGCTTGTTTGAACTAAAATTAACTGCAAAAAGTTTTGGTTGTAAAACGTCTCTTCATATTTGGAAGTGAAAGCCTGATACCAGAATTTACTTTTTTGAACTTTTTGAACTTAAAATGAGGTAAAACTACAGAAAGATTTTGATTATGGATTTCTTCATATCTGGAAGGCTAGTGCCAGAATTTATTGTTTGAATTTTGGGACTTAAGAAATGAAATGCACAATAGAGATTTAATTGCAATGGGACAATTTCGAGTTTACTTATAATAATGACCTAGGAACTGTTTGCTGGAATTGAGTTAAAAATGGAACTGTTTAAATGAAGAAATTTATTTCTACCTAGAACCAAGATGCAGTTTTGTGTATGCGTATATGCTTTATTAACTGGTGATTCATGAATTGTTGAACTGTTTATGTAAAAATGGAATTATGGAACTGGTCTTGTGTTACAAATGGAACTGTTTAAATGGAAAAGTTTGGGTTTTTTCTAACTAGGTTTGGGACTTTGTTTAAAAAATTATAAAGAAAAGGAGGAGTTATGAGATTGAATTGTTTGCAGAAACCTATTGCTATTAATGCACCCTGGTTTTGTGGAGTTAAGGAAATATTTAAGTTTGTGTATACATTGAAGTTTTTCCTATGTTCTGTTAGCAAGAAAATTCAAATGATTAAGAGTTAAAGTTGTAAAGCGGAGAGGTGTTAACTATATATAGCACCATATATGCTAATTCAAATGGTTCTGTTAAGAGTTTGCTTTGAGTTGTAAGATTGGGAGAATTGTGACTATGTATAGCAATATTTATGTTTACCTGTTAATGGTAATGATGAAGCTAAGAGATTCTTTAAGTTTGTAGTCACCTTAAGAGTTTTTGGTTTAGAAAGGCCTTGAGGCAGCTAAGACTGCTGTGGTCACCTTGGACCTAATTCAAAAGAGAAATGCCATCTTTATCATCCTCTACTCCCATACTGGGAGGTGTAACAGCTATGGAGATTGCTGTAAGCCATTAATATTTTTTTTAATATAATAAGAAAGGGGGACCTGTGGGGAGCCGTTCTCGGGCTCCTCGTGGCTTTACCCAGCAGATCCACATAGAGGATGATTAGGACCACGGGCCTGAGTGCAGGTGTCTGAGATGGTCTGCACTTGGCTGTGCTGGGGGAGGAGGTCATTTGCTCCACCCCCTTGGCGTCTCTATAAAAACCCTGGGGCAGAGACAGTCGGGGCCCTTTGGAAAAGGTTCCAGGCCCTCTGGAGGCTATCCTTTATTTTCTATCTGTTTATCTCCGCGATGTTCTCTGCAATAAATCCTTCTATCTAATATTTCCTGCTGCTCACACTCAAGAAAACTCTGGGAAGCTGTGGGGGTGGTGGGTAAACGCCCCACAATGGAGCAATATGCAAATGCAGAAGTATACATAGAAGGAACAATTATACAGAATTCTTAGGTTAGAAGTCACAGAAAATAGCTTCAACACAAGGGGCAAAAATAATAAAACAAACTGTGTTGGCTCGTGAATGCTGTAAAATATTCATTATGGATGCACAATACTCGAAACCCTGACACTCTTTGTAAGTACTGTGTAGATTGGAGGGAATGGTGAGGAATGTTTTGAGCTCAGTCTGTGGGTGTTGAACAACCATGCTGCTTGCTCCTTCCTAGTTGATCTTACATAACAAGAGGGTACACCAATTCTGTTGCTGACTTGAGGATTCAGATGAAAATAAGAGTAGGTAGTTTTTTATGTCTATCTTTTTTCTTGTTAACATTTAAATGTTTAAAGTAAGAGTTAGGGTCTATCATAACTCAAAATAAAATGAACTACTTACCTGTGACTATGAAAATAAACAAAAGTATTAGGAAGGTATTTCTTAATTGTTTAACAAAAAGTAAAACTGAAAATTGAAAATAATAAATGGATTTGAGAAAACTCTGGCAGGTTGTGGAACAGTCTCTGCTCCTGGTAACTGGTGATGTTTTTAGAAGATTGTCACATATATTTGTTTTACATGCGTGAAATATACATGGCATTTATGTCGAAGTACTTCAGTGAAGTGATTTTAATACTATATTTGAAAGAGAGTTGAAAGCCTCTGTCATGCACATATTGAGATCTAATTGGAAAATTAAGAGTTACAACCGGGCGTTGGTGGCGCACGCCTTTAATCCCAGCACTCGGGAGGCAGAGCCAGGTGGATCTCTGTGAGTTCGAGCCCAGCCTGGGCTACCAAGTGAGCTCCAGGAAAGGTGCAAAGCTACACAGAGAAACCCTGTCTCGAAAAACCAAAAGAAAAAAAAAATTAAGAGTTACATGTATAACAGCCATACCGCTATTTCACCAGGAGCATTGGTAGTTTGCATAGCACTTCCTAGTGTGCTAAAATCCATTTGGGTGGAATTTTCAGCTCTGTCCTCATCTGAATTCTCTATAGGCTTCAACCAAAATGTCTCCATCAATAAGAAAACACCATCTAGCTTTGGTGTGCAACCAAAAGCAATGAAAATAACACATCCTATGAGGGGTTTTAAGGGTTTTCTGGACAATAAATCAAAGGATGGTAACCCTCCTCTAACATTGGGATTTTGGGATTTTTATTCAATAGCTATGTTATCGAATTTTCCCCCTGCTATGGGTTTAGAGTTGTTACAACCTCAGTACCTTCAAGAGAATGTGACCCTTTGTAGCTAATGAGTAAGACAGACAGAAGAGGCAATATTAGCCCCCTACTGGGGACAAGAGTAATAGCTTAGTGCAGTCTAGAAAATTGGTAGTCAGAAATGCATGATTTCCAGACACACCACCCTGGCCTGGAAATCATTACGTTCATCAGTTCAAGTGAATGAGACAATGCTCTTTATCTCCAAGTCTGGCTTTCACCTGTACCATGATGGGGCTCTATTAATATTAGTGTTAGCACTACAATGGACAGTGATCCCATGGCATGGGACATAAGGAAGCCAATGGAAAGTGGATCCATATCACAGCCCCAAGTGGAGTCTATGTAATGATCAAACAAACATTAACAGTAAGCAATTAATTCATTCATTTGATGTGATTATTATCAGAAAGATAAATAGGAAAACACCTTCTTTTGCAAGGAAAGACTGGTGCCTAATGTAAACACACTGAGGGTTAAGCTTTGTTCCTCCTTCCTCACCAAAGTCAGAGCAAAAGGAGAAAAAGGAGCAAAGCTTTTCCCATGTGCACTAAGAGACTCCTGGTGCTGATCAGGCCACGGAGTGTAAATATGGTACACTGATTTGCAAAGTCCAGCAAAAGGACCCAAAGACTTAAACAACAGACACTCATCTTCTACATGTTTATGAGGCTTGACAGTCTGAGATCAAGTACTAGCAGTTATTCATTACACCCTGTGTTTCGGGATGTCTTCCTAGTTGGCCGCTTTCATGTTTGGCTTTCACAGAATTTTCATTTTCCTAACACCTGTGATCAGTGAGTAGTCAATGACACAGAGCCCACTGTTGCTCTTTTGTGAGGACACTAATATTATGGAGTTTAGCTGACACCTACAGCATGCAACATACACTTCATTCCTTCCTAAACTGACACTCCAAATATACTCACATGGAGAGTAAGGATTTATCATATAAATCAAGAGACATATTAAGTACTTAAGATTAATATTTAAGAATAGAGAGAAGGCAGAAGAGAGAAAGAGTGAAAAATCAATCCAGAGCTTCCAACAGTGAAGCACAAAACATAGAATGAGTAGCACCTAAATATCCTTCCACACAGCTCTGTTCAAACTGCAGACATTGTTCCTTCTCACAAGGCTAATTGGTGACAACTTGACACTGCACCTTTAACTTTCTTAGTAGCCAAAGATGGTCGAATGGATTATAATGGAGTTTGTCTTCCATATGAAGAT
>CABHPQ010093073.1:1933-21256 GCA_902168405.1 Peromyscus aztecus
AAGAAACTCTAGAAAGTGCAAAAGGTATTTGTCTAACCATCCCAGTTTCTGAGTGTGTGACCTGGAAACAGACTGGCATTTGAATACAAAGGACTCTTTTCGGTACAGCTGAATTAGTGGAAAAGAAGGGGAAAGGAATTAGTACAGGGTATTGTATCCAGATCATAGGTTATCTTATAACAGCTGGCAGGATAATTAAATCATGTTTGTGTACATATAACACACGCATGTATACATCCAGATGCATGTCTGCAGAAAAACATATCTACATGTATGTCAAAAGTATGATGACAAGTTAGAGTAACACATTCTATGTTCACAATCTGAGCTCACATTACTGCAGACTGAGGCTAATGTTGATTTTGGGAGAAGGGCAGGGGGGATGAACTAAGGATGAAAGAGAACATTAGCTCAGTACAAAAGCTTTTTTATTTCAAACAGTGAGTGGAAACAAATATTACAGAAGAGTAACAACCCATCTAATGGTACAAATATGTTTTCTGTTCTCTTTCCTGGCTATGGCTATTAAGGTCTGAATAGGAAAGGTCACCTGAAGGCTCTTGTGTTCACTGCTTGGCCCATAGTTTGAGAGGTAGCAGGGCCTACCTGGAGGAAGTAGGCCTTCTAAGATTGTGTTAGCTTCTTGGTCTCCTCTATTACCTGTCTCCAGTGAGACAAACAGCCTCTCCTGCTGGCTCCCACCACTCTGGTGTGATACGCTCTACTCTTCCATACCCTCTGTGCCAGGATGGACCACACGTTGTGAAATCTTGCACTAAAATAAATATTTCCTCCATTTAAGTTTTTACATCAGGCATTCTGTCATAGTTATGAGGGAAGGTAGTATATAGTTTTCTGGAAATTAATTAATTAAAAATCTCTTAATGCCCCTCCCCACTAGACCTCATGCTAACTACAAAAATACCAAGGTGTGATTCTGCCTGTATCCACTTTCTCTCTTATTATCTGAGCAATAGCAATAGCTAGCATATGTTCCTAGAGTAGCTGGTAGATTCTGAATATGCCAAAATTTCAGCCATTTTGGCCAAAGCAATGAAGTCTGAGCTATATCATAGATGAGGTATAAAACATAAGCAACCCAAAGGCACAATGTGAACTTAGCGACTGATGCTTGAGTAATCACTCCAAATCCCAGTGGCTTAAAACAGTATGAATTTATTATTGACCTATAGTATACAATCACTTGAAGAGTTCTGCTAAACTGGGCTAGCCTCGGCTGATTGTGGCTAGCTCATGTATGGATCTAGCCTTGAAGGCAGGCTAAACTAAAATGTTGGCCAGTTAGCTGATTACTGGCTAAGGTGGTGCAAACAGCCAAGCCAGTTGTTTTTTGTCACATGGCAGATTACCCTGGACTTGCTCATATCTCAGTAAGATTCCGAGGGAGGTGATGGAAGTGAGTCCCTTCTGTCATATTTTCTTGGCCACAGCAATTCACAAAGCCAGACAGATTTAAGGAAAATAGATAATCCTCCTTTATTAGACTTCAAAGTTACAAAGACTAGGGAAGAAAGTGAGTGTGGTGGGAATATTGCCAGTATAAAGTTTTAGAAAAGTTTTGTTGTTCATCTACCATACCATTACTTTCTATAGGGTTTCAATAAAATGCTTCAATATATAACAGGTAAAATATATATTAAAAAAACTTTACTAGGCATTTTCTCCAAAAGTGTTTACATTAATTATTTTTATAAGGCATTTTATTTATTTTAAGTACTTTTAAATGATTTATTTAATTTTTTATGTGCATTGGTATTTTGCTCGCATGTATGTCTGTGTGAGGGTGTTAGATCCCCTGGAGCTGGAGTTAGACAGTTGTGAGCTGCCACGTGGGAGCTGGGAATTGAACTTGGGTCCTCTGGAAGAGCAGTCAATGTGCTTAACAGCATGTTAAGCCATCTTTACTGTCCCTATTTTATTTGATAAAGAGGGTCTCATGTGTCCTAGGATGGCCTCAAACTCACTATATAGCCAAGGATAACCCTGAACTTCTGATCCTTCTGCCTGGGGTTACAGGTATACATTGCCACACCTGGCTTCAGACTTTGTTTTATGTAATGCCCAAACCACATATAAACAAACTTTGTCCCATGAGAAAGCTGTATTTTCATACAGCTCACAAATTATCTCACTTTAAAATTATTTTCTAGATACTAATGGACAACTATTAGAAGCTAGTGACCTGAAATGACCTCTGAAGTCCCCTTTGTAACAGTGACGACTGAGCTGTAAATACAGTCTGTAGACAGGTATAATTTACCTTGCACCAAAGCATATTTCCACAAAGACTTATTAAACAATCCCATGGAAAGTTGTAAATCTAAGTGGGGAGAGTACAAATCAATAGGAAAACACACTGGAACACTCTCCTGCCTGTGATTTTTGCAACCTTCTGGAGGAGTGAAGAGAGATGCTGCAAAGAAATCCCTAACATGAAGGCTTGGAAAGATTAACTGGCTTGCATTATTCTTAACATTCATTTTATCTCGGATGTCACTAACCTCTATCTGCATTAAATTTTCTTTTTTGCTTATATCACAGTATCGGCTTACATCCTGCCTGTGCAGCAGACGATTGTGGAAGCCAATGAAGTATGCACAACACCCATTTGTTCATGGAAGAATTGGAGAAAGACACAGTGCTTGCCTTTCTGACCTTCAGATGCCATGTGAACTCTGGGAAGAGAACCCTAGTCTTCCTTAGAGAGTAGCATATGGAAGAAATGCACCAGCTGCTGGTAAGTGGGTTTTCATGGTGCATTTTGCATAAATTTGGTGCAGAGCAAAAATGTCAGTTTTACATTTAAGAAATATATAATCTACACATGATAATATGCACTGGCTGGGGAGATGGTTCAGTGGTGGAGGGCTTTCTACACAAGCATGAGGACCCGTGTTCCAATCTCCTGAACCCACATGAAAGCTGTGTGCAGTAGTATGTCTGTAACCCCAGTGCTCCTATGAAGAGGTAGGAGGTAAAGACAAGACCAGCCCTGTAAGTTCTCTGGCTAGCTAGCTATCCTAGTGTATGTAGCCATACAACAAACAAAATAAAAGGCAAAGACTGTGACACCTAGGGGTGTCCCCTGACCTTAACCTGTGCACCATAGAAAATGCATGCCTGGGGTTGGGGATTTAGCCCAGTGGTAGAGGGCTTGCCGAGCAAGCACAAGGCCCTGGGTTCAGTCCTCAGCTCCAAAAGAAAAAAAAGAAAGAAAAAAAGAAAATGCATGCCTGTCCCACTACACATACACACACACACACACACACACACACACACACACACACAAAACCAAAACCAAAAACAGAACCAAAATGACTCCATAGAATATTCACCAGAGCAACACAATAGTCAGCACTATCTGTACCAGGCTTTTTCTTTCTTTTTTTTTGGGGGGGGGGGAGGGAGGAGTGCGCCACCAACCAGCTCCCAAATCATGACACAGAGACTTATTATTAGTTTTGAATGCCTGCCCTTAGCTTAGCTCTTTTCTGGCTAGCTCTTATAACTTAACTGGTTTTTCTTCATCTACATTTTGCCTCAGGGCTTATTACCTTTCTTACTTCTGTATATCTTCCTTTCACTGCTTCTCTATGTCTGTCTGTCTAGCATCTGCCTGGCTTCTTGCCCTGGGCACGTCCCTCTTTCTCTCCTCTCGTTCTTCTTCCTTCTTCTTTTTTCTGGAGCCTAGATTTCTCCTATTTGTTCTTGCTGCTTGCTAGCTCCACCTATCCTTTCTCTGCCTAGCATTGGCTGCCCAGCTCATTATTAGACCAACTGGGTGCCTTAGGCAGGCAAGGTGAAACAGATGCAAATTTCTTTACATAATTAAACACACATCCTTACATCATTAAACACATGCAGCATAAATAAAAGTAATATACCTTTACACAGTTAAAGTAATAGTCCTCAGCATAAACAAATGTAACAAATCATTGCCTAGTTAAAATAATATTCCACAACTCCTCTCAGATTCCAGAAATTTCCATTATTTTAAAGAATCTGTATGCCTCTTACTCTGTTTCCTCCTTTCCCACCCACTAACAACCACTAACTCACTTGTTCTGAATGTTTCGTATAACTGGAATTGCACAATATACCGTGTTTCCTTTTGTTGGCTTTTGGATGAGTGGATGAAGCAGGAGCCCGATGTCACCAGTTCTTCACCTATCCTTGTTCTTTCCTCATCCACCTGGGAACAAGTTTTAACCTAGTAACCCCCTACCACAGAAGCTTGCACAAATCAGGAGTGCTGAGCTAGAGGCAGACATGGGCGGAAGTAAAGGTGTGTCTCCTGAGGAAACTCGTCCAGCACAAATGCTCAGCCCTCTGTCCAGCGTTTTCTTTTCCTGAAGCAGTTCCCATTGCTCTTCCTCTCCTCTTCAGAAATCTCTGCCATCCTACTTAGTCATAGCTCCCTATCTACTTCTCCAAGCTATATACTTTGCAGATATCAGTTAACAAAAGGAAACATCCATGGGGTTGGAGAGATGGCTCAGCAGTTAAGAACACTTGCACTCTTGATCTGGGTTTGATTCCCAGCACTGAAATGGTAGCTCACCACCATCTGTAACTTCAGTTCCAGGGGAATCTGACACCCTCTCCTGGCTTCCTCAGGCACCAGGCACGAATGTGGTACACAAATATACATACAGGTAAAAACACACACATCCAATAAAATGAATAAATCTAAATTTTAAAATAAATAGAAGTGTCAAGGTGGGGGAGATGCTTCAGTGAAAACAACATTTACCTCACAAGCATGAAGGCAAGAATTTCAGATCTCCAGAAGCCATATAAAGCAGACATAGTAGCCTGTGTCTATAATCCTAGTAACCGGGAGATGAGAATCAGAGACAGGAGACTTGCTGGAAGTTAGCCTAGCATATGGAGCAGCAAATAAGAGCTCTGTCTCAAGGGGCTAGGCATAGACCAACACTAGAGGTCGTCTTTTGACTACCACATGCACCATGGCATGTGGGCACCTGCGCCCTTACACATGAATACACACACACACACACATGCCCCTTAAAAATATGAACATGGGCCTACTGAGGATCACATCCCACTCCACAGTTCTTAAAGTCCTCAGAGTTCTCCAAGGAGAGACTCATACTGCCTACATGGCTAACCCAGGAAAAGATCAAACTTTGAAGTACAGCATCAACTGAATTCCTATGACTTTCCAAGCATGAGAAAACTAAGAAACTATAAGGTAAACTGCAGTAAGCTGGGAACTGTGCATACTGACATCTCATGGAAGATACACCTGTATTTTCTTTTTCCTGATTCATACAGTAAATAGCATTTCCCCGTTTTCATGCTGCTTTGTGGTCAGCTCCTGCTTGATGGAAATGAAGTAGAGAATGATTTAAAGAAAATCCCACAGCATCAAACCCAGAAGTGCTATAGAAGCTCAGCTCTGGAGAGTTTTCCTGGAGGATTATAGAACCTGACTGTCATGCAGGCTCCTGTCACCCTTGGCTCTGTAGCATGGAATAAAGCACTCCCATCATCGTCCTATACTGGAAGGCTGCTATGATTGGCAGGTTTTGAAGCTAATGATTTGGAAGGTGACCAATGGCCCAGAATGGCTCTGGAGAACAGTGGGCAAGCCTAAAGTGCTGAGATAGCTCCTCACTCTTGACCCACAGCTTAAGAATGAAGTTTAAGTCCAAAGTTGCTGACATCATCATTATTATTTTTGGTGCCAGAGATTGAGCTCAGGTCCTCAAGCTTGCTAGGCAAGTGCTCTATCACAGAGCTGAAGCCACAGCCCCCACCTCCTCGATTTATAATCAAAGAATGCAAACCTCCATACTGCAGCCAACTGAATCTCAGAAAACACAGACCTAATTAGTCACTCTCTGAGGCTGTTGAAGGATAATATGGACTCTAACCAAAATACTGCGATGGGGGTGAAGAGGAGAATATGGTGACATCTGACCAAAAATCGGAATGTAGTAAGGGAGCATGACATGTAGATGTCTGGAGCAAGAACATTCATGCTAAGAGGACAGCCAAGACTGTGTCCCTGAGGCAGAAGCATACATTCCTTTCCTGGAGGAAGAGCATGGAGGTCCATGTGGCTGAACACAGTAAAGTCAGAGAGGCAATGAGTCAGCCAGCAAGTCTCAACTTCTGAATGAATGGTGCTGCTCTGGATAACTATAACCACCTTGAAGTATTAACTTTGGCCTTAGAAATGGTGTCTATTCACTGATAATACATTAATTGGTATTCAGAAGTTTGTTGGTAACTGTTACATTCAGCAAAACTAATAAAAAATACTTTAATAAAAATGCAGGATTCCACTGCTGGATCCATTTAGATAGATCATGTTGGTTGATGATGGACAGAAATCAGGAGCCTTGGGGCTAGAGATATGACTGAGTCAGTAGGGTGTTTGTCTAGCGAGCACAATGTTCTGGGATTAAACCCCAGTACCATATAAACCAGACATGGTGGTACATGCCTACAGTCCAAACACTCAGGAGGTGGAAGCAGCAGGATCAGAAGTTCAAGGTCATCCTCATGTACATAGTAAGTTTGAAGCCAGCTGGAGCTACAGGAGACTGTTACTCAAAAACAAACAAACAAACAAATAAAAAAATCCCAGAACTCCAGAGGTATCAGCTGTTTTGAAGTATTTCCTAACAGTGACTTGAGTTCCACCTGCTGGACTTGAGGCATCTATTTCCCAACTTTTTTTTTGTTTGTTTGTTTTGAGACAGGGGTTCTCTGTGTAGCTTTGGAGCCTGTCCTGGAACTCGCTTTGTAGACCAGGCTGGCCTCGAACTCACAGAGATCCGCCTACCTCTGCCTCCCAAGTGCTGGGATTAAAGGCGTGTGCCACCACCTCCCGGCTTCCCAACATTCTTTAATGTACCTATAACAACCCTGTTCATTTAGCATTTATGTCACAGTTCTTACTAAACCACATGTAACAAAGGATTTGGATGCAGAGATATTCTGGTACTTTCTAGGAAGGCAAATATTAATAAAATTCTCGAATATGTGGGTTGGTGAGATAGCTCAGAGGGGTAAAGGCATTACCAGTTCTGATGACCTAAATTCAATGCCTGGAGTCCACATGGTGGAAAGAGAACAGACTCCTAAAAGTTGTCCTGGGACCCCATGTGCACACACACACACACACACACACACACACACACACACACACACACTCTCATGCATATACACAATATAAATAGGTATAAAATATTAAAAATAAAATATTCTCTCTTCTCAGGCACAAATAAATGTAAAATATTAAAAAAAAAACCTCAGGAGTGTGGCTAAATCCTAGACAAATGTATTTCTTTTTCTTTTGCAATCAGCCCTTCAATTTTAGAATTGGAATAAGGATATTTTGCTTTTTAACTGTGCAAACAATAAAGCCTAAACTTAAAAAAGGGGCCTATTCCTTTAAGAGCAGAATGAAGCAAATGGCCAAGCAGATGGCAGTTTCAAACAGTAAGAACCCTGGAGGACACGGAGGACACGTGGGAAGGCTGGAGAAGGAGGAGAAAGTGAAAAGCCTGCAAATTGACTGAATTTATCCTTCAGCCTCCCCGCTACCCTCTGACTGATAGAACTTGACTATTGTGTTTCCTCAAGTTGAAACAATTGAGGAACCATAATTTTAGCATCAAGACAGATCTCAGTGTGAATTCTACTTGGTGTCCTAACTAATGTATTTCCTTGATTATGTAAAATATATCTTCCTTATGCAGCTGTCCTGAGAGGAAAAAAAAGAGCATGCAGAAAGAATGTGCACAAAGCCTTCTACATCTGAATCTCATTCCCAGTCTTGTTTGATAGCCTACATCCCATCCCCTCCCACAATATTTGATAACTACCCTGTTCAAGATGCGGGCTGAGGACCAGCAGTGTCAGCAGCCCTGGCACTCCTTAGAAGTACAGACTCTAGGGCCCCGCCACCTTACTTGCTGAGTCTGAACTAGTATTGTAACACAACCAAGTGTGAGCACCTTTGCTGTAAGATTCCTGGGGTAGACTGCTTCCCTCCTCTTCCCTCCTTCATTTCTTCCTCTCCTTTCCTTTCTTTCCCAGTGTGTGCACATTTGTGCATGCATGTGTGTATGGAAGCCAAATGTTGAGTCAGGTGTCTTCCTGGATTGCTCTCCATCTTGTTTTGAAGCACTGAACCCCTAGCTTACCAACTGGCTGGACTGGCTGGTCAGAGAGTTCTAGGGCCTCCTTTCCATATGGGTACAGACATCTGCCTCTCGCTACACTACACTCAGCTTTCATAGGAGTGTTCAGGGACCTGAACTGACATCATCATGTTTATGCAGCAGAAACTTTATTGGCTGAGCCATTTCCCCATTCCCTCCTCTTCATATCTCCCCTCCCCTCCCTTCTCTTTCTTCTGCTCATCATTTTCCTCACCTTGTGATGAAAGATGTAATCAGTGGGTTTTCCACACGTGATGCAAGTTGGTCACGTGAGCAATCTGGATAAAATTATCTAGGACAACCTCCCAGTTGATGCCCTGTCACTGTTCTGAGGGAGTGAGGCTGGGTAGGCAACATAGCCAAGATCTTGCCGGTAATTCACTGAAAGAGGCTGCGCACATATGCATGCTAGGCAAGCATTCCACCACTGATGGAACTATCACCCAAGCCCTCTTCTTACTTTTAAAAGACTTGTTACATACTCGAACTTGTATAGCATGTTTCCCCTGCCCTCACATTGCCTACCCTCCTCCCTTGAGACACAGTTTTATGTAGCCCAGGCTGTCTTTGAAGTCACTCTATAGCTGAAGATAACCTTGAACTCCTGATCCTCCATTCTTCACTTCCTGGGTGCTTAGATTACACTTTAAAAAAAATAATTTTGTAATTTGACAATTGCATACATGAGTATAATATATTCTAATTACCCTCTACCATACACCTTTTCTTATCCACTTCCCATCCCTGTCACACACCATACACACACACACACACACACACACACACACACACACACACCCCAATTCCTTTCCCAGATTCATGACCTCTGAGTTTGTTTGGGGGCCCATTTACTTTAATCAGGGCCATCTGTGTGACAATTGGCTCAGGACTTTCCACTGGAAACTGGTGCAGTCAAAAGTGGGTACACAACTGAAGCCACCAACTTCCCCCTCCCTGGATCTACCGGTAACACATAGTTCAGCAGTGAAGGCGGTGGGCATATTGCAGGTACACAGGCATCAGGCCAGCACCATATGAGCCAAATACAGAGAAATCCTATTGTAGTAGGCCTCCCCCACTCATGACTGTAACAAAATACCTGACAAAAGCAGCTTAAGGAAGGAAGAGTTTATTTTGGCTTACAGTTTGAAGAGATACAGTCCATCACGGTGGGGGAAGTCATGGCAGCAAGGTTCGCCGTCAGGAAGCAGAGATGAATTTTGGGATTCCACTCTGTCCTTTTTATTCAGTCTGAGACCCCCAACTCATGGAATGGTGCCACCCACATTTAATGTGGGTCTTCCCTCTTCAGTTAAACTTCTTTGGAAGCACCTTCATAGAGTCATATCCACAGTTGTGTTTCCAGGGTGATTCTGAATCCAACCAAGTTGACAATCAAGATTAACCATCACTAATCTACCCCTGGCCAACCTGACACCTGAACACATCACTACATCATAGCATTCCACCTCTGGCCCCTAAATTCTCATTTTCATCTCATATTCCAAAATGCATTTAGTCCTTCTCTAAAACTGCCCATAGTCTTTAACAGTCCCAGCAGTGTTAAACAGTCCAAAGTCTTATCTGAGACTCAAGGCAATCTCTTACTTGTAAACTTCTATAAAACCAACAACTTACAAAGTTTCAACATACAATGGCAAAGAATAAACATCCCCATTCCCAAAAGGAAGAATGGGGAGTATGACAAGGAAAGATGAGACCAAAGAAAAGACCAACACCTAGCAGAGCAAACACCAAATCCTGCAGCTCTATGTCCAGCATCTGGAGCTCATGATGGAATCATCTGGGCTTCAAAGGGCTTTGGTAGTCCCAGCTCTCCAGCTCGGCCATTTGCAGCACACATAGCTTCTGTCTTGAGCTGGCTCCACTCTAGTCTTGCAGCTTCCCTCAGGTGAGGAGCCACAGTTCTGGCACCTCCAACATCCTGGGGTCCACACTAAAGCTTGGACTTCATTTTCACATCTTCACATAATGGCTTCTCAGGGCTCACTTACAGAGATTCCAACCCGGCTACACATTGCCTGGTCTCGGTGCTTTCTGGAATTCTAGTGTAAGTTTCCACGACCCCTTCAGTCTTGCATCTTTCACACCTGTATGCTGGTACCATGTCGGTGACATTGCAAAGTTCTGCTGTGACCTGGCCTCCATAGACTACAGGTGTATTGGCGTTTGTGTGTAGACCATGGGGAAAGGCTTCCGTGGGTAACAGCTTTCCAGAAGTAGAAAATTCCTTCAGCAATAGTCTTAGTTTAGGATTTCTCCTTTCAAATGAATTCATATTTTCACAAAATGGAGTGTTTATTAGGTGGGGTCTTGCTTTCAGAATACGTTCCCTAATGTCTAATGCAGAGCACAAGATTTCTCTTTAATGCTGCTAATCTCTTTTAACAATTCCATCTGCTTTCTCTGCATCTATCTTGCCTGTCCCTTTAAACTCATTCTGTTCCCCACCAAACAGACACATCTGTCTTCTTTTGCCTCATTTGTGCTTTCCCTCACTGGAGCCCTGGATGACAGCAATAGCCAGTAAACAAGACACAGCCCGAATGCTAACCTACCCTTAGATTCCTTCCACCAAGCAAAGGAGTTCATTACTATAGAATCTAGCCACACTCAAGTTCCCAAGACATGTCACCGATGACATGGACTGATACCAGATTCTTTGCCAGATTATCACACAAATACCCTGAAGCTCAATTCTCAACAGAGTCTCTTTTCCTCTCCAAAACCCCACGAGCCAGAGCTCCACTGTCCACGCTTTTCTTGGCATTTGAGTTTTCAAAAACAGCACCAGAGCAGCATATTAAATTCTGCTTACAGCACTCTAAGACTTCTCTGGCTTAAAGTTCCAAACGCTTAGCTTTAAACCTGTTCCAAATGCCTATGACCCACATGGTCAGGCTTAACACAACAGCGCCACTTCTCAGTTCCAATGTTCTGTATCAGCTATGCTTGTACTTGCTGTGACAAAGTACCTGAGAAAAGCATTGACTTTGGCTCCCAGTTTGATGGTCCAGTCCATTACGGCAGAGAAGGCACAGTAGCAGGAACATGAAGTCACTGGCAATACATATGTATTACACATGGAGTCAGAACGTAGAAAGAAATGAATGCTGGGATATCACTTACTTTCTCCTTTTCACTGCATCGGGAACCCCAGTCCATTGCATGGTGCTGGTCATATTCAAGATGGGTCTTTTCTCTTCAGTTAAAACTTTTCTGAAATGGTATCATAGACACACCCAGAAGTGTGTTTCCACAGTAATTCTAAATCATCACATTGACAATGAAGATTAAAAAAATCATATCTACCAAGACCTTGGAGGCTGCTCCAATCAGTCTCCACAAACCTGAATCTGTTAGCAACTAATTGCAGAAAGGAAGATGTCTACACTCAGGCAATCTAGAGGTAGTGAATCTTAGTAGTCAGTGATGCACAAGGCACTTTAATGGAACCATTTCTAGTTAAAAGTCCTTGAGGCTCCTGTTCTTCATGAACGATGGCCTTTCAAAATTAAAGTCAACTGAGCTGAGCCATAAGAGAAGACAAGTGCTAATGTTTAATGCTTTTGTGACATCGCTATCCTTTCTAGTCATTGAGACCTCTCTAAACCACAGAGGGGGAAGGTATGCAAAAGAGCAAAATGGAGACTAAAAGGACGACCGCAGAGCATGTGAGCTGGTAAACTTGGAGAAGGATAAATCTGTGCTGGGCCCATCAGGGCCCACAAAACAGCCACAAGTTGGCCCAGAGTCTCGGTGACTTCTCATAACCACCAATAGTCATGATGCAAAGAGAGGCCAAAGCAAAAAAGGAGGGACAAAAGGGTACAAAGGGAAACAGAAGTTGTGAGCAAAGGTTACCCCACTGTTGCCCTGCAATAAAAAGAACGGGGAAGGCCAGAGCAAAGCTTCTCTTGCTTCTTTCAAACAAAACTGGCAAAGCTTTATTTAGATCACCCAAAATAACATTTTATAGAAAAGGAACTATAACATTACATAGCAGAGTATGGCTGTAAAATCTCAAACAAGACAGGCAATGTTTTATTTAGAGCAAGAAAAATAATGTTTCTGAGATAGGGAACTGCTATAAGCGAGGCACAGCTGCAAGTTCTCCTTTGCCATCAGTATCAATTCCCTCTAAAATACTTTGAGCATACTTGGTGGCTTCCAAGCACAAGCTAAGATCTGTTGAACAGAAAACAAGTTTTCAAAACCATTTTGTTTAACATTAACAATCAAACAATGTGCTTCTTGCCAACAACCAACTGCAATGGCTACCAGAACAATGTTGAACCTAAGTATACGTTCATGAACGTTTCCCTATGAACACAGCTATGGCTGTTTTTATCCTGCTAGCACACACAGCTTGTGCAGCAGTGTTACTTTGGAATACGTTCAGGCACCCAGGAAGTAATCATTACCTTAAAAAAATCATTCATTCATTCATTCATTAAATCGACCCCGATAGGCATGGACCACCATGCTGAGCTCAGAAAGTAATTCTTAACAGAAATAACAGTATGTGAGCAACTCAAACAACAGAGCCTGCCCCTGTCAGAGAAACCCCGGGGTAGGTCCACCATCTCATTAACACTTCACCTGGAACCTAAAATAGAAAGCCACATAGTGCAGCTATTTTTTCCAGAAGGAAGAAAACTTTAATAAATTGCCCTGGGGTTCTTGGTGCTGTAGTGTGCCTCACAGGCAGCAACATAAGCTGACTCCGGGAAGAAGTCATCATGGTATTCTGCTAAAAACCTAGAGAAAGCAAAAGAAAGGCACTAATGAGCACCATACAAAGAACTGAACACCCTGAAGCTAAGTATTAGCTTTCAACCAGCTTTCACATTCCAACTTGTTTGTGTACCGGGAAGAAAACATGCTTCTAGTCTTGCTTCTATTTGATTACTTCCACAGCACCCACTGAACTAGTTTCTGTCAATCACCACGCATCCGAATCTCTTCATCATCAGTGTTACAGAACAGAAAACAGAACCTGAACTTGATTAGGTAGCAGTCTGATTACATACATGCATCTGTGAAAAATAACCTCAATAAGTATTTCCTGTTTTTCAATCTCTAAAAATAATACATGGCAAATGCAATACATGTCACTTAAGAAATTCACAGAGCTTATACAAACTAAGTTCCACCAAAACTGAACAAAGCCACCAATACCAGTACTTTGGATACTAATTTGCCATACCAAGAGGTTAGTTCTAAGTCTGGATGACAGTACCACAACATGCCAAAAGACTGGTATGTCTGCAGATGGCTGGAAAAAGTGGCAAGTCACTTAAGAATCTGCAATACACTGATGATGGGATTCCAAGTGAGAGTCATGCCTGGTGGCTCAAGCCTATAATCTAAGCACTTGGAACTACCTTGCGATACCCCATCTCAAAAGACAAAAGAGCAATAAAACAAAGCAAACAAACCCACCAGATAGAAAACAAAACACGTTCCAAGTAAATTTGGACAAGTGGAAGCCAGCTGTGAGTTCTACCACGAAGGACTTACCCTGCTATCTCCCACCTGTCCAGATTCCTAAAACTGTTACACCTCTCTAAATAAGAAACCATTGTCAAAAATTACTTGACAGCTAAGTGCTTTTTTTTCTATGTTTGCACCTTCTTGAAGGTCATTGTTTAGTTCGTTGATTTGAATTGCTGCCATTGTCTACTTTTTTTAAAAGACGATTTTTATTTACTCTGACAATTTCCTGCAACAGACCTTGATCACATCAAACCCCAATCTCCCCTCTCATACCTTGGATACATTTTTAAAATCTTTTCCTATGTTTATTTATAAAGTCTATGTTATTTCCTAAAGTCCTAACTTCTGCTTTATATGAGGAATACTTCAAAATCCGCATGCTTCCCTATACTAACTTGCAGTCTCGACACCATTTGCTTTCAGTGCAGAAAGTTTTATGTTAAATAGAATTGTGGGTTTGTCTGAAGGGGCCTCTGGGAGAGAAGAGAGTATTTTTAAAACTTGTTTTCAGTAAAATCTTGGAAAGTCTAATTATTTTCAAGGACATGTTATTCAAAAATCCCTGTAAGAAAATACCTTTTCAAACTTTAAGACTAATTTCTCTGGGTACAGTACTCTCTACTCAGAATGGGGCCCATTAGAAAGAAAATGGCTCCTTTTAAGGTCTAGTAGCTGGGCTGAGCTGGGTGAGACAAGGTGAAGACCAGCCTTGAAGGACAAGGTAAGGACATAGCTAAAAGACATCTGGATGGAACAGCGGGTCGAACTGGACAATGGAATAAATATGGGCATCAGATCCACAGGTCAAATATTCTATTAGATAAGACAATGACTAGCTATATCAGGTGAAGAAATCAACACCTTCCTCTGAATTCATAAATATCAGCACATGCTTGGAGTCATCTGTTATAGTTCTAGGCTAATATTCAAGTTAACTTAGGTACACCCAACAAAAAAGGCCACTGGCTATGGTACTCCTAAAGAAAAAAATGTAAAATTAATGTAAATCTTAAGTACTTCTACGTCAGAAAATTCATTTTCTGCTTACAAGGTTATCCAGCTAGATTCTTCTAGTGACATGAAAACATACCTCAGTGTCCTTGACTCAGAAACTGGAAATATGAAGGCTAAAAGAAACATGAAACTAACAAGCAAACAAACCAAAAA
This sequence comes from Peromyscus aztecus, assembly GCA_902168405.1. NCBI lineage: Eukaryota > Metazoa > Chordata > Mammalia > Rodentia > Cricetidae > Peromyscus > Peromyscus aztecus. Next base: position 16,843 of record CABHPQ010093073.1, read on the forward strand.
ATCCCTTCCTACTTACCCTATCAGTCAGTACACACCACCACCACCACCACCACCACCACCACCACCACCACCCAATATGGAAAATACCACAGAGCTACCTTCTGTGCGTGCTAAAGTTAAGCCTAGAAAAGTCACATTTGCTGGCAGAGGTAGGTGTGACAAGGTAATAAAAATACCTCAGAAAGAGATCAAAGTGCTTCAGTAAAGCCTTCAGATTCTTCTCAGAGAAGGACATCTTCCCAAGGATTTCTGGAAGTTTTACTGGATTAAAAACAAAAGCATATGTAGTCAGTAGAAGGTTACAATGGACAGGACTCACTGTGGGATGATCTGGGTTACTCTTTCCCCTTCGGGGACTGAAATTAACACCTATATAATCAAACAGTAAGTTACTGAACAAAGCAGAGTGGGAAGTCAAGTATTACAAGCCCAACTTTTATGAAATTTAAAGTACACCCAATGCCTTTTCTTTGAAGGAGGAAACCAGCTATCCACATTAGTGAGATGCTTATAAAATCTCCAAGGGTTAAAAAAAGAGCCAAGCAATAGGCTGCTAGGCTGAGAGCAACATGGGACCCCACTTTCCTTCCATAATTTATAGGATGTGAATGGTTGTTAGGAGGGAGAGACATTTTCATCAGTGATGAAGCCACTGGTAAACTGCTCTTGCTTCCTTCCTTACCCATGCACCTATAAACAACTGTAACGAAACTCATTAGTTGGGGTACACACACACACACACACACACACACACACACACACACACCATGGAAATAGAAGGATGATGAATAGTGGGGACAAGAGAAGTAATGGGGTAGTGACTATGATACCATGCATTCTATAAACATATGAAAATACCATAGTGAAAGCCACTATTGTAAATAATAGATGCTAATAAAATGAAAACTGGAAAGAAGACATAAAGAACAGGGATTCTTACCAAATAATCGCAGTAAATGCTGTGCACCATAAATGTATGAAGGGGGAGGTGGCTGGTCTCCTGGCGGATAATTGTCAGGCACAAGTTTCCAAGACAGGACCTACAAAAAAAAAAACCAAAAATAAACAACAAAAAAAAAAACACCATATGAATGCTTCCTTTACTCCAAATGGAGATACTTCTAGATCTCTAAATATTATGACAGTAAATCATATGGAGAGAATGAAACCATATTGCTACCTAATGAACACCAGCTTATAAAAATAAATGTGAGGGCCAGAAGGATGTAAAATTAGATAAAGAAGATACTGGAATTTAAACTTCTCAGCATCTATTATCATCTGGGGAGATATTCTATAACAGTGGGGAAGGCATACAGACAGGATCAGAAGACTAGCTGCTCACACTGTGTCAAGTCAGGAAGCAGAGAGTGAGCAGGGAACTAAAGGCTTGGCCTGGTGATCTGCTTCCTCCAGCAAGCTTCACTTCCTGAAGGTTCCACAGTCTTCCCAGTCAACATTACCAGGCTGGGGACCCAGTGTTCAAACACACAAGCCTCTGGGGGACATTTCACATCCACACTTCCACAGTCACTGAGCCCCTTTCCTTTACACAGGAAACACTAGCAAGAGTATCAAGAGTCCTGTTTCCTAGCTATCTAAGTCATTATGGAAACTAACTTGAATCATGTCAGAGTGCCAACCTGGTAATTGGTTTCTTTGCCTTTACGCTGATTTTCAGAACTATAGATGGACTTGGGGCTTTGCTTAAAGCGAGAGCTGTCTTTCAGAACTCTCTGATGAGTTTCCCCAGCAGGACCTTTGTCAATCAACAAACCAGCTTTAAGTATAGGGGATATCTAATCTATTAACATGGAAGAACCAATGTTGCAGGAAATCCTCTATGAGAAAAAGCAGAAGGGTGCCCACCCGCAAAATTAGAAACGCTGGCACAGTTGACCTGAATAAAGAAACTAGACATTCACAAGTTCTGTGGGACTCCAGGATGAAGGCCCCAGCTTCACTTCAGCTCCTCACAGCCTTCATGTAGATTCCCTATCTTATCCTTGGCAGCCAGTACTATCTGTCTTCACACCAACCAAGCATCTAACCCAGTTCCCACAGCGGAAACTTAGAACTGCTTCAGCAGATCAGAGGGTACAGATAGGCACTTGTAATTAGTAATGAGAACCACCTGTGCATCTTACCCAGCAAAGTTGTCATCCAGACCCTTCCCTAGTACAATCGGCAGCTGGTAATAGGAGAAAGGGACATAAAGGATTTGGATAAATAGTCCTGGTTAAAACCCACCATGGAAGAAGTCCTTGAGGTCCTTAAAGTCACTATGAATTCTTGAGTCCCTAGAGCCTGCTGAACGCCAGTTTACCACAAAGCAGTCTGCTCTACCATTAACCACTAGATGGCAGCACTGACCTGAGTGGAAATGATCTTTACCTCACTGCTTTTTTGAAGAAGAGCTGAGGGAGGGGAAACTGCCAGGTCAGGATATAATATATGAGCAAAGAATAAAAATTTAAAAAAAGGAAGAACTACTATTTCCCTAAACACACAGCCTGTAGTGGCAAGGCTGTTCTCAGGCATTCAAGATAATGGGCTTAAAGTCTAGCCCAACGCGGGCATTCAGCATGCTTTCAAAGAGATGGCTATGAGGGTTACTATCCATGGAGGAGAATCAGATGTCAAAAATGAGTCAGCAACTACATCCTGCTGCTCACATCTCATCCAATTGTTTGATGCTTATTTCTATATGGCCCCAAAATTGTTTATGCTTTTTTGAGGGCTGGACTGCTCAACTAGGAGCCTTTTCCTGAGACCCTGATGTAGGGAGAAAGAAGACAGTTTCTCCTCTAAAATAAGGTATGGCTTCAGATCCTGAGAACCCAACTCTTGCCACCATGGGGACTATGGTTATCAGTCTCAGGGCCGCTGTGTACTCGGTCTGTAACGCTCTTGAGATAGCCTGTACTCCCTTTGTGCAACTGCTTGATTAGCTTCCCACTAACTTAGTCCACTGTATGACTGTTTCGGCTGACTCTTAATGAGCTTGTGTGGTATAACACACAGCCTTTGAAAGACCTTCCAACCCCAAACTTTCTTATTTTCTCTATATTCTATCCTCTTTATCTTCTGGATCTCCTGGTCCTCTCTCTTAGGACTCGCCACCTAAGAATGACCTACTGGTCTAGGTTACATTTAAATGATTTAAAGCTAAAAGAATATTTTTAGCCCTTGCATATCATATACTGTTCATATTTCTGTGTCCACAATAATGGTTTATTGAAACACAGAACATCTATCTCATTTACATATTGTTTGCTGCTTTGCAGTTGATTAGTCTTAATAGGCATCACTTGGCCCACAAAACCTAAACTATGTACTCTCAGACTCAAGAATAAAAGTATTACTGTGTTATACAAAACATAAATACAAGTCTTTCTACAGCTGAATGATCTTTAGGGTAAAAGGTCATTATACTTGTAAAGCTGGAGTCCCGGCAGTTTCCTCGGATTTGAAACCAGGAGCAGACTATTAAACCGAATCCTCTCTATCCTTTTGCTGCTATTCTTTTGTAAAGCAACATAATACTTCAAGAACTTAGGACTGTAAGCAACGACAAAGGGTAAAAGAACCTTTGGAGTTGAACACCCAACACTCTACCTCATTTATTTCATTGGTTCTTCTCCCTTCGAAGCCAGCAAATACAGCACTTCCTTCCTTACTTGGAGTCAGAGGAATGGGGGAAGATGATCTGCTATGGACAGGCGTCTCTGCCAAAGAGAAAGTTGCAATTATTTACCCATAAAGTCACAGAGTGACTGAACTAGAGACACTCATTAGGACCCGGATAAACACTAGACCTCAAATCTAAATCAGTTCTCAAAAGCTACAAACCTTTAGCAATATGATCTTCATCTTATCAAAAAATAGCACCTGGAATATCATTTTTAGCATGCTACTGATACATGTTACCACATGAGTCAACCTTGAAAAGTAAGCTGAAAGGGGCCCATCACAGAGCCATGGATTGATTCCATTCATATGTAATATGCAGAATAGGAAAATCCAGGGACAGAAAGGAGATTCATGGCTCTAAGGAGGTGTGTGTGGGGTGACTGCTAATGGGTATGGCGTTTCTTGGGGAGAATGGACCACGTTTTGGAACAGATTGTGATATGGTTGCACAACTCTGTTAATACATTAAAAGCCACAGGATTGGACACTTTAAGTGGGAAAATAGAAAGGTAGGGCCACTAAATTAGTCACTTTAAAATGATTAACTTGGACGGGGGAGATGGCTCAGAGGTTACGAGCAATGGATCCTCTTCAATTGCCAGCACCCACAGGGCAGCTCACAATTCTCTCTAACTCTAGTTCCATATTAGATCCGACACCCTCTTGGCCTTTGAGGGCACCAGGCATCCCCATGGTACATGGACATAGATGCAGGCAAAAC
>CABHPQ010093080.1:6608-33650 GCA_902168405.1 Peromyscus aztecus
TCTCTCTCTCTCTCTCTCTCTCTCTCTCTCTCTCTCTCTCTCTCTCTGTGTGTGTGTGTGTGTGTGTGTGTGTGTGTGTGTGTGTGTGTGTGTTCTGAGAAGTATTTGTAACTAGATTAACCACAACAGACAATGGAAAAGATATTTTGAGAAAACTTTCCTGCTGATTCTCCATAAATTTCAAATAATCTCAATTTGACTCTGTAGACTACAGAACACTCTAAAAAGATTAATTTTATGTACATAATTTCCTCCAAATGAATAAACTGGTCATTAGAGCTGAATCAAACTGAGATCCTAGAGAGATGGCCATACCTAATCTTTTCCCCCCAGTACACATGAAGTCTTCAGTTTTAAAAAGAAAGGTTATTATAATAAAAACTTACATTTTAAGTTATGTTTTGCTGGAAATGTAGTTCAGTTAATAAGACTTATTGCCTTGCATACGTGAGGTCTTGAGTTTGAGCCACAGCAACATATGTAATAGAGTACCACAGCACAGGCCTGTATTTGTGAGGTGGAGACAAGTGAATCAGGGTCATCCTCAGTTACATATCAAGTTTGAGGCCAGCCTGGGATACATGATACCCTGTCTTGAAAAAAAAATAAATTATCTTTTGAGGGCTATGGAGTTGTCTCAGTGGACAGGTAAGACTTGCTCTGCAAGCATGATCACCTGAGTTCAAATCCCCAGAACCCACAGTAAAGCCAGATACAGTATTACATGTCTGTAATCTCAGTTCTTCTGTGGCTATATGGGAGCCAGAGACGGGAGACTCTCCAGCTAACCTGGCTTACCCAGTGGTATCCAACAAAGAGCTCCTGTCTCCAACAATGGGGAATGCAAGGACCAACACCCAAGGTTGTTCTCTAACCTGTGCATGCGTGCTGCAGCATGCGTGCACTTGACCCCACACACACAAACACATACATACTCATAAACACACACATAAAATAATGTTTCAAAATATTGGTGAATCTTAAGAATCTCTTTTGAATTAGTTTAAAGTTTTTATTGAAAAGTGAGAATACATGTATACACTATAAAATTCTAACAGCCAATTATTATTTAAATGAAAGTAATATTCTTTTTTTTCAGATGCAGATACTGTTATGATTTTGCCTCTTACCTGAAATTAAATTTTCTATTATTTATTTTTGTGTAAGTATGCATGCATGTTTATGTGTATGTGAGTGCAACTCTATATGTATGTGCTCAGGTGTGGAGATAAAAAGTCAACATTGAGTATCATGCCTCAATAGTTGTCCTCTTTCTTTTCTGTGACAGAGCCTCTCATTGGATTTGTGACACACCAATTAGGCAAATCTGGCTGGCCAGCAAGCCTCAGGAATCCTCTTGTATTCACTTTCCCAGCTCTGGATGTTCAAGTGCACACCACCACATCTGGCTTTTAGGTGTGTGCTGTGGATCAAACTCTGCTCTTCGTAATTGCACAAAGTCATGATTAATCTTGTGTCAACTTGATGAGCTTTAGAATTGCCCATAAGGCAGGCCTCTGGGCATGTATGTGGAGGATTATCATGATTAGGAAGACCAACCCACGTAGGTGGCATGATGTACTGTCTGGGACCAAGGACTGTAACAGAAAGAGAAATGAACTGACCACAAGCATTCACTGCTTTCTTCTTGATTGTTGGTACAATGTGATCAGCTGCCTCAAGTTCCTGAAGCATTAAAACATTGCCATGATGAACTGTACCCTTGAATTGTGAGTCAAAACAAATCCTTTCTCCTTTATATGGCTTTTGTCAGGGTATTTTTATCACAGAAATAGGAAAAGTAAGAAATAGGCAAGCCCTTTACTGAATGACCTATCTCCCCAATGCTGAAGTTTACATCTCTGAGCATTTACACATGAACACACACCTTGTCTTAGCCTATTTTCTGTTGCTATAACAAGAGAGCACAGATTAATTAACTAGCACAGATAGCACAGATTTATAACTAACAAACATACATTGATACACTCTTGGACATATACCCAAGGCATGCTCAATCATACCATAAGGACACTTGCTCAACTATGCTCATAGCAGCATTATTTGTAATATCCAGAGCCTGGAAACAATCTAGATGCCCCTCAACCAAAAAATGGATAAAGAAAATGTGGTACATATACACAATGGAGTATTACTCAGCTGTTAAAAAAAAGACATCATGAAATTTGCAGTCAAATGGATGGAACTAGAAAATATCATCCTGAGTAAGACAACCCAGATTCAGAGAAACAAACATGGTATGTACTCACTCATAAGTGGATACTAGATGTAAAGCGAAGGATAACCAGACTGCAACCCACAGTTCAAGGGAGGCTAACTAACAAGGAGAACTCTAAGAGGGACACATGGATCGCCTTGGGAAGGAGTAACAGATGAGATCTCCATGAGTAAACTGGGAATGGGGGGTCAATGAAGGGTAGGGAACGAGGAATGAGAACATAAGGGAACGGAATTGTTGAGCAGGAACAGGGATGGAGTAGGAGAGAAAAGAGGTATCTTGATAGACAGAGACATTATGGGGTTAGGGTGAAACCTGGTGCTAGAGAAATTCCCAGGAATCCACAAGGATGACCCCAGTTTAGACTCCTAGCAATAGTGGAGAGGGTGACTGAACTGGCCTTCCCCTGTAATCAGATTGGTGAATACCTTAACTGTCATGATAGAGCCTTCATCCAGTAACTGATGGAAGCAGATGCAGAGATCCACAGCCAAGCACAAGGCTGAGCTCCAGGAGTCCAGTCGAAGAGAGGGAAGAGGGATTACATGAGCAAGGGGGGTCAAGATCATGATGGGGAAATCTACAGAGACAACTGATCCAAGCTCGTGGGAACACACAAACTCTAGACCAGCAGCTGTGGAGCCTACATGGGGCTGAATTAGGCCCCTCTGCATATGGCAGACAATTGTGTAGCTTGATCTGTTTGAGGGGCCTCTGGCAGTGGGACCAGGATCTATCCCTGGTGCATGAGCTCAATTTTTGGAGCCCATTACCTATGGTGGGACGCCTTACTCAGTCTTTATGCAGGGGGTAGGGGCTTGGTCCTGACTCAACAGAATGTACCAGGCTTTGCTGACTCCCCATGGGAGGCCTTCCCATTTTGGAGGAGGGGATGGGGGTGGGTCAGGGGGAGGAGGAATGAGAGTGGGAATCTGTGTTTGGTATGTAAAATGAATAAAAAAAATTCTTAAATAAAAAAATACATTGATAAGTGGCTCTGGAGTTTCAGAAATCTGAGGCTAAAGGGGCCCTATCTAGTGATGGTCTTCTCAGTTCTTCATTCAGTGGGGTAAAAGCAAGGAGAAAAAGAGAGGGAATAAGAATCAAAGAGAGGAAGAGAGAATAAGAACCAAATGTGCCCTTTTATGAGGAAGTAGTCATCCACTTACAAATAATTTGATCAATTTCAGCCTAATCACTCCTTAAATGCCTTAAGATTCCAACACATGAACTTTGGGGCTCTTGTACAAAATATACTATCGCTGTATATACATTTTTAAACGTTGGCAACTGAAATTAGCTGAAGTTTCCTCATATTTAGTACGTATTTTTGGCTAGGGTCACTTTACAGGGTCAAATCATATTTACTGGAAATCAGTTCATTTCATTTTCCTTCCTCTCATAATCAAGAATATTATCTGGGACTACATCCAAATAAGTATTTTACTAGACACTCAGCTTGATTGCTGTTTCTCAATACTTTTATTCACTAAAAACAATAATGAAGTTACCTGAAGTATGTAAATACATACCTTAGTATGTAAATATGGAGATTGAACTGAAATTGTGAAGCCAAGAATCATGCCTTCAACCACAAAAACACTTCATTTCAATAGGCACCAGATTGTGGTCAAATAGGTAGGTGATGTGGCAGTCAACAGTAATCAGTCAATTGACTAATTATTCTGGTTGTCTCATGTAGCTGCACTTGTGGGACAAAATTCAAAGGCAGGGGTATTGGAAAGGTAATTAGTGTATTGATTGCATGGTTGTATTTAAAAAGAAAACAAAGAAATAGAAACCCACAATGGGAAAGGAATTTAAGCAATTACTTTATTCATGAAGCAGGTTGAATTCTTCATCTGTTTTGGGGTTTTTTGTTTGTTTGTTTTGTAAGACACTGGTACTAGCTAAAAAGAATGTTTCGTCCCTACTTTAAGGCAACTCACCACAGCAAAGTCTGAACATAAAATAATGATGATAATAAGAATAAGAATAATTAGGAAGTGGTTATTTGCAACTAAAAAGATCCCTTAAGCTATTAATAGACGATGATCGCCCAATTCTTCTACCTATTGTATATGGATAATTTACAGAAGTATTGCCTCGTATCATCTCAGCAATTTTGAAAGAGATTTTGTTTCCTTACACATTGAATGAGCTAAGAGTCACAAGGTTTATGGACTTGAAATAATTTACATGTATAGGAATAGGTCAACTTATCATCTCTCCACCAGGAAAAGATGGTAGTATGAAAGAGATACACTCTTGCCGGGTGTTGGTGGCGCACGCCTTTAATCCCAGCACTCGGGAGGCAGAGCCAGGCAGATCTCTGTGAGTTCAAGGCCAGCCTGGGCTACCAAGTGAGTTCCAGGAAAAGGTGCAAAGCTACACAGAGAAACCTTGTCTCGAAAAAACCAAAAAAAAAAAAAAAAGAAAGAGATACAGAGATACACTCTCAACTACATCAGTTACAACATAGAAAATATAAAGTTCACTACTAAATAATTCATAGTAAAACTTTTCCAATATTTTTGAAATATATTTCCCACATATTTGACTTGTGTTTTAAAATATAAAAGGTTCTTTTATATTATCCAGTAAAAGAAAGTTTTAAAAAGTTATCTTTTAGCCGGGCGTTGGTGGCACATGCCTTAATCCCAGCACTCGGGAGGCAGACGCAGGCGGATCTCTGTGAGTTCGAGGCCAGTCTGGGCTACCAAGTGAGCTCCAGGAAAGGCACAAAGCTACACAGAGAAACCCTGTCTCAAAAAAACCAAAAAAAAAAGTTATCTTTTACCTATATTTTCATCTAGATATAGAAATTCTGAATCCATGTTCGCAATTTAAAAACAACAGTTTGGGTTTGCTGTTTAAGATTCCAATCATAAACATGATAAAATATCTTTAGCTATTCCAGTCTCATAAAGAGTAAAACTGGAAAGGACAAAGAAACTGACATTTTCTTATACAGCAGGGTTTCTGCATCTTACAGATGATTTTCCCACCATTTATTGTGCAAAATGGTTCTATAACTATTATTTTGGATTGTTTTGTTTTGTTTTGTTTTTTGAGACGTGTTTCTCTATACAGTCCCCATGGCCCTGGCTATCCTGTATGTAGACCAGGCTGGCCTTGAACTCACAAAGATCTACCTGCCTCTGCCTCCTTAGTGTTGAGATTAAAGGTGCACACCCAACCCTAACCAGCTCTGTAACTATTCTTGTAATATTATCTTAAAATAAATTATCTGCTCTTCCATCCTCAGAGTTGGCTCTCCCACACCTATACCTTCAGGTCTGGCTCTACTGTGTTGTCCAGGTGAGGTGTAGGGGCCACTCTTCCAAGTGTTGCAGCTGGTGAACGGCGGGGATAGCTCTCCCAGTCTTATGACCTCAGGACCAGCTCTCCCACCTGCTACAGGCAGCTAGGGGCAGGGGAGTGGAAGTCATCTCTTCCCCAGCCACAACACCCTATGGCAGATGAGAGGTGGGGCCAGATCTCTCATGCTAACTTTCTCAGGGCCATTCCCCTGCACCCTTGTTAATAAGGTCAGCTCTATTGTGTTGCCCAGGTGAGGTGCAGAGTTCACTTTCCTGAGTCCTGCAACTGGTAAGAGGGAGAGTCAGCTCCCTCACCCACCACAGGTGGCAAGGGCAAGATGGGAGAGCATCTTTTCCTCACCCTCACCACCACATGGCAGCCATCCTACTCTGACACTCTTAGGGCCAGCTCACCTGCCTGCTTTCCTGAGTGCTCCAGCTGATAACGGAGAGGGTCTGGTAACAGGGAGGCTCAGCTCCCTCGTCTGTCACAGGTGGTGAGGGAGAAGGAGAGCATCTCTCCCCTGCCCACACCACCACATGACAGATGAGTAGTGAGGACAGATCTCTCCCATGCTCACAGCTTTGGGGCTGGCTCACCCACACCTCTGCTAACAGAGTTGACACTATTGTGCTGCCTAGGCAAAGTGCAGGGTCTGCTCTCCTGAGTACTACAGCTGGTAGAGGGGCAGGAGCAGCTCTTCTGCTCTTATGACCTCAGGGCCAGCTCTCCCACCTGCCTCAGGCATTGACCCACCTGCTTCAGGCATTGAGGGGTGTGGTGGGGAGGGCATCTCTCCCTGCCCATGCTGCCATAGAGGAGCAGGGCCAGATTTCCTAGCCTTTGGGTCTCAGGGCAGTTTCACCTGTGCCTCCATCAACAGGGTCAGCTCCACTGTGCTGCCCAAATGAGGTTCAGGGCCTGCTTTCCCGGTGTTGGAGATGGTAAAGGGGAAAGTCAGCTCCCTCACCTTGAACTTCAGATAAGCTCCACCAAAAAAGAAGTGCATAAGTCTGAGTCATAGTCCCCTTGTAAGGCATGCATCCAATGAATGACTTAAGGAACTGACCTTCAACTTCCAGCCCCACTGCCTAAAGGTTAACACCACCTCACAAGAGCAATATCCTAGGGACCAATTGACTAAACTGAGGACATTTGCAGGACACTACACATATTTACATCATAAGAAGTTAGATCACAATCATGCCGTTTCCTCCATCTCTCTCTCTCTTGAAACATGTGGCTTTGGAATCCTGAACTGCAGACTCCCTGAAGTTTTTACAGTGCACCTATTAAGTCTCCAACATGACTAACCAAACATGAACTGAACAAAGATGACACCAATGGGCATGCCAAACTGAATGAGAAAAAGTCCATGAGGCCTCAACCCTACACAAAGAACTATAGGCTATTAAGGAAAGCTGGGAGTGGGGGAGGTGGTCTTCGCCAGGGAAGAGAGCACCAACTGGTCATCCAGCGACAAATCGTCAGCCCTGAAAATGTGCATATAAGTAATATATGCACTGAGCAGTTTATATTCAGGAATATATATACACATACATATGTTCAACTAATAACAATTTTAAAAGAGAGCATGCATATGAAGAAGACTAGGGGGAGGAATGTGGAAAGGATTGGAGGGAGGAAAGATAAGGGAGAAATGTAATTATAATCTCAATTTTAAAAGAAATGGGATAGATAACAGTGAGGCATAGATCCTGTTGCTTCAGTTTCCAGCATCTCAAGAATTCCCAGGCCAAATACTTCTTAGCAAAGAAGACTTTAAGATGCTAAATAATCAATAGGGATATTATGTTGAGGAAAAAAATAAAGCAAAGAGAAAAAAAGAGATGACATTCACTCTTAGGAAATGAAATGCCTAAAACTTTATGAAAATTCGTGAATGAGAAGTAACTAGTGGTATCAGTCAGTTCGCTGAGCCATGAAAGATGATAGCATTAAATAGTTGACATTATTTTAACTACTTTTAGGGAGTGATCTGTTATTTACTGGTAAATGCAATATCTTGCCTTCTTGTATCTGAATTTGCAAAATTTTCTATTCTGTTTAATGGAATCCTTCACTTTCCTACAATTTCTAGGATGGCACAATACCAGGCAAACAGTTTGTATTCACTACATTGAGAGTTAGGCAATATGTAAGTGAATGAAGTAACTTTGCATGTTTAAAGAGTGATAGAGTTAGGAACCTGGAGAGGAAGGCTGGAGACAAATCATGGGCATCCTTGTGAACTAAGCTGAAGCAGTTTAACCTTATTTTGAAAGTTACTTGGATCCATAAAGGGATTTAGCTAATGGAGTGCTAATACTCAGATTCATACTTAGTAAGATCATAATGGTAGTGATATGCTAGATAGGACAAGATAAAAATAAGGAGTACAAGCCAGGTGATGGTGGTGCACGCCTTTAATCCCAGCACTCGGGAGGCAGAGCCAGGCTGATCTCTATGAGTTTGAGACCAGCCCGGTCTACAGAGCGAGATCCAGGACAGGAACCAAAACAACACAGAGAAACCTTGTCTCGAACTCCCCTCCCCCCCAAAAAAGAATAAGGAATGCAGGTAGGTAATCTGAAAATGGTAACATTGTCTAAAGATGTGCCAGTGAGATTTCAAAAAACACATAGTAGAATACATAACATAGAAGTTTTGCATAATATATTTAATGGTGCTCATTTACTAAATGGGCTTTTATTTACAACAAAATAAGTTAATTACATCTCTACATATGTCCCTTTAGGACAATTTTTAGAAGTTTTTTATTTGACTTTTACATTGTCTTTGTAATTACTGATTATTTCTCACAGGCAGCAATCAATCCCAGTAATATCATATCTCAGAAATAAGTAACTGCCATATGTATTAATTTCTTGTGATCTCGAGGAGTTAATAGACTTGAGCACACTCAGCATGATAATCTTTTAGAAGTGAATTTTCTAATTACTCTCACATCTTCTAAAAGGAAATGTCCTGTTTCCTTACAAATGTTTCTTAAAACATTATTCTTTATGTAATCTTAGATTTTCAATGTTCAGAATAACTATTCTTTAATAGTTATCTATTATCACATAATATGACTTACTTTACATATTTGCAGTTGTTTTGAATAGGAAGTTTCATGAAAGCTTACATGTGAGGTAGAAAGAGAGAATGTGAGGAGTAGAAAGGGATACAAAACAGAAGTAATTTTTGGAAATAAAGGTAATCTTTGAACAAAGAATGAACAAAATAGATCATAAAATAAATAACACTAGAGTACTAAAATGTGAGATTAGTAAACCTAAGAACCAGAGCATATATTTTCATTCATTTTACATATCAACCACGATTTTCCCCTCCCTCCTTTCCTCCCATTCAGAACAAACCCTCAGAACTAAGGGATATGACAAATACTTCAGGTCACATGCCGAATTAATCTAATCCTTGTGCTACACTAAACTATCATACTTCTATGGCTTAATATGAAATGTCTCTCATAGGTTTATGTGTCTCATCATTTGGTCCCAGGTGGTTCCTGTTTCAAAAGGCTGTAGAGCCTTTAGGAGGTAGAGCCTTGCTAGAAAAAGAGGGTCACTGGTGACAGGTTTTGAGGTTTTATGGTCAATCCCATTTCCTGTTACTATCTGATTCCTGACTATTGATACAATGTGACCAGCAGCCTGGAACTCTTGGCACTGTACTTTCCATGCTATGATGGATTGTATCATTTCTAGTGTGAGTTAAACCAAACCCTTTCTCCTTTTGATCAAGTATTTTGTCATAGCAAGGAGAAAGATACTAACATACTACAGACAAAGTAATTTATAAATATTGTCACAAAGTTCTGGAGTCTGGGAAGCTAATGATGAAAACAATGAGAATTAGTATCTGGTGATGACCCATTTCCAATATACAATGTATTTTCATTTCATAGTCACAAAGTCAAGGGTGTATGGTTTCTTTCTCTAACTATATTCATAATGATACCAGTCCGTTTCTGAATCTGTCCTTATCATATTGCAGAGAACATGCCATATCCTTGCATGGCTCCACATATGAACCCAACTGGACTGCTAAGGGAATGAAGAAAAGACAGACACACAGATCTGTAGAAATATCTGAGTTCAATTGGACTGGGTCCTTTAATGGAGAAACCCAGAGCTCTTTAGAAGAAGCCATCAGGGAAATGCAAATCTAAATGACTCTGAGATTCCATCTTACACCTGTCATAATGGCTAAGATCAAAAACATTAATGACAGCCTATGTTGGAGAGGATGTGGAGTAAGGGGAACACTCCTCCACTGTTTGTGGGAATGCAAACTTGTAGAGCCACTTTGGAAATCGGTATGTCGGATTCTCGGAAAATTGGGAATTAATCTACCTCAATACCCAGCTATACCAATCTTGAGCATATACCCAAAGGATTCATATACCACCAGGACACTTGCTCAGCTATGTTCATAGCAGCATTATTCACAATAGCCAGAACCCAGAAACAACCTAAATGTCCTTCAACTGAAAAATGGATAAAGAAAATCTGGTACATTTACACAGTGGAGGATTACTCAGCAGTAAAAAAAAATAAAAAAAAAAAACAATGACATTGTGAAATTTGCAGGCAAATGAATGGAACTAGAAAAAAATCATCTTGAGTGAGGTAACTTAGACCCAAAAATACAAACATGGTATATACTCACTCATTAGTGGATATTAGCTGTAAAGTAAAGGATAACCAGGCTACAATCCACAGACCCAGAAAAGCTAGGCAACAGGGAGGTCCCAAAGAGAGATGCATGGATGTTCTTGGGAAGGGGAAATAGAAGAGATCTTCTGTATAAATGGAGGGCAGGGAGGGATGCAGGTATGGGAACATGAGGAAACTGGTTGGGCAGGTTGGGGGCGGGACAGACAGGGAGAATAATGAAAGAGATATCTTGACGGGGGTTATTTTGGAGTTAGGGCGAAACCTGGTGCCAGGGAAACTCCCAGGAATCCACAAGGATGACCCCAGTTAAGACTCCTAGCGTTAGTGAAGAGGGTGCCTGAATTGACCTTCTCCTGTATTCAGATTGGTGACTGATTGTCATCAGGGAACATTCATCCAGTAACTGGTGGAGGCAGATGCAGAGATCCACAGTCAAGCACTGGGTCAAGCTCCTGGAGTCCTGTTGGAGAGAGAGAGGAAGGATTGTAGGAGCTGGGGGGCTTAAGGTCATGACAGGGGAACCCACAGAGACAGCTGACCTGAGCTTGTGGAAGCTCAGGGACTCTGGACTGACAGTTAGAGAGCCTGCATGGGACCAACCTAGGCCCTCTGCATATGTGTGACAGTTGTGTAGCTTGGTCTGTTTGTAGGGTTCTTAGCAGTGGGATCAGGACCTGTCCCTGGCGCTTGAGCTGGCCTTTGGGAACCCAATCTCCAAGCTGGGTTGCCTTGCCCAACCTTGATGCAGGGGTAGGAGCTTGGTCCTGCCTCAATTTCATGTGCCATGCTGTGTTGACTCCCATGGGAGGCCCAGCCCTTTCTGAATGGAGACAGAGGAGGAGTGGATGGGGTTGTAGAAGGGAAGTGGGTAAAAGAATGGGATGAAAGGAAAGAGGGGAAATCGTGGTCAATATGTAAAATGAATGAAAAAAATTAAAAAATAAAAGAAGCTCATCATGTTTATTATATAGTTGAATAGGGACTCAGGATTGTTGCATACAATTGAACAAGTAGATGGTATTATTACATACAGATAAGACGGCAGGACTTTTGGTATACAGCTGCATCAAAGGAGTCAGGGTTAGCTAATGATGATAGGAACAGTTTCTGTAAGGGAGAAGTCTTCAGACAGGAAATACTCAATATGGTAGATGGGACATTTCCTTCATATACTATCAACATCCACATTCAGATTCCCAAGGAAGGATTTGACATCCCTCTGATCCACACCCTGGGGTGGGTATAGAGAGAGACCTTGCCATTTCCACGTGGGTCTGAAGCTAGGGGTCTTTGACATGGCCTTGCCCATGTCAGTAATACACTTTCACTCAGGACTTCACTCACTCAGGACAGCTTCATACAAGAACTCTGTTTACATTGACTTCACTTCCTAATATCATCACCTTGGGCATTAAGGTTTCAATATATGAATTTTGGGAGGATATAAACATTCAGGTAACAGTATTTATCCAATTACTATCCTACTCCCTATTATCACATTAGAACCCTAAGTGTTTAAACAATGCCTTCAGCTATAGGAACTATATATCCAGTTTCCCTTTGAGCTAGAAGGTATGTGAGAAAGCTGTTATGTAGGACTTCTGGGAAGTTTCTTTAAAAAGGTAAAATTGACCTATATCATTTGTACAGAGAGAAGCATAGGAGACCAATCTCGAAGCAGACAGCATGGTCCTATAGCCCTTATAATCTTCCTGACCCTTCTTCTGAGATGTTCTCTGGGCCTTAGGTATGGGAGCTGTGTTGTAGATGTACCAACTGGGCTAGGCTCACCATGGCCAGTTGTTCTTTGAAATTTGACTAGTTAAAACACCGTTTAAATTGGGGCTTTATTTCCTATGGAAGTGCAGAATCTCTGTTGCAAGGGAAAAAGCTAACATCTATAAGCATTATTGTTTCTAGAAGTTAAGAATGTCAAGAATCACACAGGTCCAATGTCACACACTCTTGTTCCCAGAACTCAGGAGTCAGAGGCAGGCAGATGTCTGAGTCTAAGGCCAATCAGGTCTATATAATAAGTTCTAGACCAGTCAAGGTTACATAATGAGACCCTGTCTCAAATAAATAGGTAGACAGACAGACAGACAGATGGATGGATAAATAGATTAATGGAAAGAAAAGCAAGGGGATAAAAATGAATAGAACAGAGACTAGAAAAGGATGTGATTTGAGAGAAGGGAGGCCAAAGAGTAAGGGTTAAATAGAGTGGAGGATGGGAAGGCAGGGTAGAGATGGAAGCATGGGGAAGACTAACTAACACTATGACCTTTGAAAATATCAAATGGAAACATATTGCTGTGGAAGATTCCTAAAATATATACTTATACAAGTGCAAAAGGCATTTAAATGGAGTAACACTATAATGAATGGTGGAAAACACTTCTCCAAGAAACCTAGGCTATTATATAAAAATCCTGGTTTCCGATATGGATTGCTCCTTTACTAGTTATTGGTCAGTGGAGTCCTATAGTCCTCTCCCAAAACATTACCGGCTGTTTCCATTACTCTTGATTACTCTTCAGAACTTGATAAAAGATCCTGTTGCTGAAGACACCACATACTTGAGTCATAGAGCTTGGAGAAATGAAGCTGGTACACACTTGGAAGCTTAATCTCTACTGGCTAGCTTTTACAGTGCTAAAAGGTTCTATGCATGGTACTAAGGGAAAAAAAAGTAACAAACAGTCTTACACCCACCAGTGTACATGTGAACTATAATGATAACTGGCCTGGTAAGACATTCCCATTGGTAAAATAGAGTCATGAATGTTATGGGAGTAACCTACTATTTCTGATCATTTTTCCACTTGATCTTTGCTAAAGGGCTGAGAAATGATTTCTGCTCATATTTAAAGCCAGAAAATGTAGCTCATGAGTGATACTGTTAACTGGAAAAAATTAGAAACAAAACAAAAATCATGGTTTTTTGTTATATCATAAGCCCTAGGAGAATCTAGCACTATTGTTCTGCTAAACGGACATAGTAATAAATGGCTTCCTAAACTCTTATCTTTATACCCATAGTTAAGTGCATCTCAACGCTCATCAGAGAATCTCTTTTTTGCAGTAGATGAAGATTAATACTGAGACATACAACAGGTCAATAAGAGACTGAATTTCTCAGCATTAAATAGGACATCTATAACACACACACACACACACACACACACACACACACACACGCACGCACGCACGCACGCACGCACGCACGCGCGCCCACCCTAAGGCCCTAAGGCTCAGAGATCATATTGGAAGAGGGGGCAAAAAGATTCTAAGATTTAAATGGAATAAACATCTACAGGGAAACAGTATTTACCAGACACAATAGGGTTGTTACACAACTAAATTCACAGAGGCTGTGAGTGCATGCACAAGACTTGTACAAGTAACCCCAAATTCTACCATGGATGAATGAGGTATTTGTGAAGTTCCACCCATATCTGAGGAACTCTTGCAACTGATAGCTGTTGGAGGAGAGTGAGTCAGTTTTCTACAGGGATACAGGCTTTGAGAGGCTACCTGTGTTCCAGGTTCCTGCTTAGAGTTCCTGTCCGGATTTCCTTTCATGATAGATACAAGCTTCAAGGTGACATAAACATTTGCTTTCCTCCAGCTGGTGTAGGTCATGGTGTTTATCACAGAAATAGAAAGCAAACCAATACAAGATACAGTTCATAAGATCATGTTATAACTAGTCACGTTGACCCCCTCAGATCTCTGATCTGTTTAACTGTCCCCTTGGTTTAACACTTAACACTTTTGAAGATCACTGGCCAGGCATTGTATAGACTGTCGCTTTATTTAGATTTGTCTGGAGTTTTTCTGCTGCTTGGAGTTTTTATAAAGAATACCTCAGAAATAATGGGTTCTTCTAATCACCATATATGAGGACTTCATAATAGCTACATGATACTAAAATGACTTTTATGACATGGTTAAGGTGATGCCATCTAAATGTCTCCAATACAAAGGTACTATTTCCTTTTTTCTATACTTTTTTGGAGCAAGTCACTAAATTCAGTCCACACTCAAGGGAAGAAGAATTTGCACCTTTCCTCAAGTGAGGAGGAATCCTCATTTTAAAAATTATTTCTTTTATCTTTTCAAGACTATAATTACATGATTTCCCCCTTCTTTTTCCTCCCTCCCAATCCTCCCATATACCGCTCCTTGTTCTTTTTCAAATTCGTGGCCTCTTTTGTCATTAATTGTTGTTACACACACACACACACACACACACAATCAAACCAACCAGAAGTACAACCTTCTCAGTCATTATAATGTTACTATGACCTCCGTGCTAACCATTTGTATAACCAACTGCTGTACTCTTCCCTATGGAAGATGATTTCTCCATCCCTCAGAATTCTCTGGTTGCCTGTATTTCTTTGTGTAGGATTGAGGCTGCCTGTGTTTCCCTCAGCATGTTTGTTGTCCTTGTTCAGCTCATATTTAGGCAGCCATGTTGGTGAAAGTTCATAGATTTAGTTTCCAATGTTTCTAGGAGACACTATCTTAGAACAAACTCCCTGATCCTCTGGCTCTAATAGTCTTTCTGCCCCTCTCCACAATGATCCATGAGTCCTATGTGTAGGAGTTGTGTTGTAGTTATATCCTTTGGGACTGAGCTCCACAGCTTCCCATTTGATTGGTTGCAATTTTCTGTAATGGTATTTATCTGTTTCAAAGAGAAGTAGGAATCCTCGTTTTTTTAAAAGAATATCATGGTAAGGAAATTCCAGTCCCTCTCCATTTCATCATTATTCAATAGTTTATATTAATCTGTAATCATTGATACTGATTTTATTTTTTTTGAGTAATCAAATGTTGTAATTATTTAGCTGAAATTGTCCCAGCTTTGGACATTGGAAATTCTTTCAAGTAGGTTCTTTGTGTATTTTTTACAGTTCCATTTCATTTTAACTTTATAATATTTTTCTTTGAAAAGTATAATGGAATAGTATTTGCTACATCCTTGAATCTGGCACTGCAAATTGTTACTAGCATTTCTAGAATATTCTCTTCCTAGTCCAGCCAGCAGCCAGTTTTCAAGAAGCTCTTATTCCTTTTGTTGGGAAGAAGTATCCAGAAACCAAGGTCTAAATTGTCACTAGATGTTTAAAGTGTTCTCATTTATTTTAATATGTTTTGTCCTGAGCTCTTGCTGATGACACTGTGGATGGAGCTTTTGTACCACAAATTGGGCATATTCATTTGCTTCTCTGTTAGTATCCAACTCTGCTGAAATGTATCTTCTGTTCAGACATTGTATCATCCAGCTCATCAATGATAGTTTAAGGCCTGAAGAAATGGGCCAGTTGGTAAAAGCACTTGCTGGCAAGCATGAATACTTGGGTTTGGATCCCAGCACTTACGTATTAAGTGTGTTTTGTGTTGCTTCATTTACCTTCAGTGTATTACTCACTTAAATTTATTCTAGTGTAACACAGCCTCTATTTTGCTTTTAGTGTAATGCATTTCTCAGTTTATTCTTCCACCTTTCTGTTTCAGCTGGTTCTTCCTGCTTGTAACAAAGAAAGGTAATTCTCTGTATACTACTGCTGCTCTCCCACATGGTAAGCTTTTAGATAGAGCAAAACTTGTGTGTACATGGGGAAGATTAATGCCTCTGCTACAGTCCTAGTCTTAGACAGCTGCTGCACTGCTTAGCCTCAGAGATGGATATTTCTTTTTTTTTAATATCCCAATGGTTCACAGTCTCATTTCCCCCCACATGGCATCTACAATACATTATAAACCAGCCATGTATCAGTGGAGATCTTGAACATGAGTGAGTTTCTTGCCCTTTTATCAGCAGCAGGAGACCTCTACACACTAGTGATTTTCCTATTATTCCTCCAGTGGCAGATAGGGATAGGGTCAGTCTAAGATGGAAGGATTGGTTTTCTTTTAAGTGGTAGAAAATTTAACTATTTAACAGACTATTACACTTTCTTGGAGAATAGAGCCCTCAAGAGAAAGAATATATTCCATCAAATTATAGATAGTTGTAGTCATTACCATGCCTGCAGAAGTTTTTTCTTTCACAAAATTTGAGGTGGAGAATTTTATTTTTCTTAATATTATTTTCGATGAACAAGTCATAATTGTGCCCATTTATGGGATATAACATGATGTTTTTTATTTTATTGCTTTAAGGGTCTAACTTGTAGCTGTTTGCTGGCTGTGAGCTCAATCCTTTTACCAGGGGTTGCAAGCATACATCAACATGTGGTTCTTACAATGGGATGTTTTCATATACTTTCATAATGTAAAGTGACTTACTAAAGCTAAAAGCCACATAACACCCAATTATCCTATAATTTTAAGTGATGGAACAACTGTAATTTACTCATTATTTTAAAATATGGAATATATTATCATTGCCTATACCCAACCCATTGTGTCTAAAGCTTTGCTCCCTTTAAATTGCTTTTAATTTTTTACAATTATTTTTAAAAATTCCATGCAATATATTTTAGTCATACTCTTTCTCCTTGCCCAAGTCCTCCTACCTCCCTACCAACCCAACCAAAACCAAAGAACAAAAATCAAACCAAATAAACAAAAAACACAGAGTTTGTTTTGTGTTGGCCAACTACTCCTGGGCATGTGAAGTTGACATAAGGTAGATTTTCTATTTCTCATCTAGCATCAGCCAATCTTTGCCTGCAGTGAAGTAGGTCAGGCAGTGTCTTCTGCATTCCCCAGAGACAAGTTGACATTTTTTATCAAAACATGGTCAAGCTCCAGGTATGAAGAACTTTGTATGGGAGAAAAGGTCTAAGTCTGGCCATGTTTCAGATTGTGTGTCTGTGACTAAATAAGATACTTGGTAACCATCTTGTGCTGTGGTATATTCTGTATGCTGTGAATGTGTTGCTCTGATTGGTTGATAAATAAAAAGCTGATTGGCCAGTAGCCAGGCAGGAAGTATAGGCAGGATAAACAGACAAAGAGAATTCTAGGAAGAAAAAGGCTGAGTGAGGAGACACTAGCCTGCTGTCCAGGGAGAAGCATGTAATGGCATACAAGTAAAGTCACGTAACACATGGCAACATATAGATTAACAAAAATTGGCTGAGTTTAAGTGTAAGAGCTAGTCAGTAGTAAGCCTGAGCTAATAGCCAAATAGTTTTAATTAATATAAGTCTCTGTGTGTTTACTTGGGTCTGAGCAGCTGCGGACCGGGTAGGACACAGAAAAACTTCAACTACAATCTTGTGTACAACAAGGAAGTCCTGGAACATAAATTAACTTTTCTGCATACTTTTGATCAAAGTCCAAACATTTCTAGACCTTCTGTGTATTTATAACTAGATTATTTCAGATCTCTTGTTCGGCCCCAACATTTTTTGTCTGTTCCATGGAGAAATTCACAGAAAAGAACTTCCAAGGGGCTGCAGATATGGCTCAGGGATTAAAGTGCTTGCTGTGCAAGTATGAGCACTGGAATTTGGATCTCCAGAGCCCATAAAAATACCTGATGGGTAAGGTGACCAGCCAGTAATTCCATTGTTCAGAAGGCAGATAAATGAATCTCAGAGCAAGTTGCCTGGCAAGACTAGCCATTATCAGTGGTCTCTACATCAAAATAAGGTAGAGAACTATCTAAGAAGATTCCTAACATCAACTTTGAGCCTTGAGCATCCACACTCACAAGTACACATGTACATATATAAATCACATGTACATATATAAATACATACACACTCTTTCTCTCTCTCTCTCTCTTTCTCTCTCTCTCTCTCTCTCTCTCTCTCTCTTTCACACACACACACACACACTCATGCATACATTGAGAAAGAGAGAGATACAAAATCTGTCTATAATGACCTTATAGAATTTGTAAACCTTCATGCTGTTATAGTTTGAATCTCAAATATCTCCAGTAAACTTGAATTTTGCACAGCTGGTGCCCAATTTACAGTGCTATTTTGAAATCTGAATCTTTAAGGAGATGGAGCCTGGCTGGCAGAAGTAGGTCTCTCTGCACAGGTAATTAAAGAGTCTATCAGTGCCTGGTTTCAACCCCAAACCTGCTTCTTAGCCTGTTCCATGTGAACACCCATGCTCCTGATACAATGGACTGAGTTTCTTCCCACCATTTTTCACACCACAATAGCCTTAAATTTGTCTGAAACCCTGAGCAAAAATAAGCCTTTGCTCCCTTGGGCTGTTTCTTGTCACATTTTTGGTCACAGCAATGAAAATAATATACAGGTTAACATGTATTTTACATTTAATAACTCATTAAAATTCCATTCACTTTTTTCTTACCTGTTTGAATAATTCCTACCTCTTCCTTCCACGTTATGCCAAGCTGAAATAATTCCCACATCTCAATTTCTCCTTGGACAAGAGACTTGTTCCTTTGGAATTAAGTTCACCTTCACTTACAATATCAGATTGTTGAAAGACTTAATCTGTTGCATTGTATATTATTAATATTTTATTTTATAATAAGGTAGGTTCAGTACTCTTTGTGTATTTTCATACACCAAATTAAAACAGAAATTTTAGTGATTCATCATTATCAAGCAAAATATAAACATATCCCTAAACCAGAACTCCAGCTAGGAATTGAATATTAAAGACAAAGCAATGAAAGTTGACTGAAAAGATTGGTTCTGCATAGGTGTATGACACTTTTGGGCTGAGAAAAATCCTGAAAACAAAGTAGCCACCCCAGGCAGTAATGGAAAATGCATCTAGTCATCACAGGGCATCTGTCATGGGGAGATTAAATATTTTTAGATGTTAATGCATTTGAAATTGAGATATATACTGTAACCTGCACAAAAGCTTTCAGAGATGATATTTTGTTCTCTTTCCCTGCTTAAAATAGACTACTTTGTTGCTTTATCATCTTATTTAATACACTTTATGTTGCATACCAAAACCTTCTCAGTTCTAAAGAGAAGTAATTAAAGAGGAAAATGTGTTTCATAAGCTATAGTTATGACTGATAAAAAAAAAACAAGAAACACAAGTATGTTAATATTTGGCTTCAGGGAGATGAAAAATCTATTTTTCATTTAATTTGACTAGTTTGACTAGTATTTTTCTTACATATTGGGAAAATACTTAATAGTTTCCTCTAAGCACTGAGGATTTTGTCTTTGTATTTGAATATATACATATGAGTATATGTATTTGAGGAAAACTCTGCAATTTCTTCTTTGCTTGTATGGATGTCAGTTCAATGTGGAGAAACCTGCTCTGAAATGTGCTTGAGTCAGACACTTAGAAATCCAAAATATAAAGACAAGAGTCTCAATTCAATATAGTGTGTAGTGATTGAAAAGTTTAATTGCCTTAATAGAAGTGAATTATTCTGCATTCTTTGTCTATGTATAATATATTGAAATTTAAGATCATGTTATATAGTATCAAAACTCAGAAGCTTTTCAAATATCCCCAATACAATCTGTTAGTAAAACACTTGTATTGCTTACCATGGAAAGGGAGATCACCACATTGACTGCAGCTTGGTCTTGTCTCAGAGGGGTACAAATTGGGGTAGAATGTTGTTGTTTTTTAAGACATGTAAGTTTGTCTAACATTGACCATCAATGTGGTAGCTATTAGAATTAAGTAAGTAATATTATCTATTTGTTCATAACATTGTGTATAATGTACATATTTGTTCAGGCTCACAGAGCTAGCAAGTCCTACAACTAGAATTTAAGCATGTGAACCTTGGTTCCAGAGTTGTTTCTTTGAACAAACTAGCTAGCTACCTTTATCTCCTTATGGTGGCATGCCACATGTATACACACACAGAAAATTTACATATTCTATAATTTCCCCCATTTTAAAATATCATGTCTTAAATGGCTCTTCAGGCTTCACCATTCTGAAGTATTCAGCTCTATCCTTAAAGAAATGTCCTTAGAGTTGTATCTAAGTGAAGCACTTGAGGGAGAAAATAAAAAGCTGCAGACTGCAGACTCCAGTAAAACGAGAGTTAGAGATATAGGCTTGCTTAGCTGAGGCTAGCCCTGGCACTAGGGAAAGAAGTACTATTGGTGACAGTACAGCATCTACTGCTTCCTGGGTGGATGTTTGGATCCTGGTAGAAAGAGGTTTCCATTGATGAAATGTAAATGGGAAGTTTTCAGAACTGAAATAGAGACAATTCACACGGAAAAGTCAAAGCAGTACTACTTGGCAATAAGGAATGACAAAAAGGTGGAGCTTGAGACAAATCCTTGCCATGCTACAGCACTATCTGAGGTGGACGTTCACCATGTTCCTTCAGGGACAGAGGACTGTTATGTATGGCAGCCAGTCAGAACAGAACAAGAGTGACCAGACATGGCTCTCAAGTCTACCAGTAGTAGGACTGTGATAACAGTCACTGTGTTGAAGGAGCTAAAGGAGAGAAGGACTAGGAGAACTTGGCAGTTGGCATGACTGCAAGTAAGACTGTTCCTGTTTTGCCAGGCTGGTACTTGAATACTCCTGAATCACTCACACGAAGGTAGCAAATAACTGAGTTAGAAGGACTTTATAGAGAACTTAAACTTCAATGTATTTCATGGCAGGAAATTATTTTTCTCCTAATGAAAGTTTAGCTTCCAAATATTTGCTCAAAACAAGGCTAAGGTTAAGGCCAGTGGTTGGAGAAAAGCAAGAAGGGAATGGAAGGGCGAGGGAACCTAGGAGAGGAAAGGAGAAGACAGGATGGTGGAGAAGGGAAAGGAGAGGAGAGAGAGATTCTAATTCTGCATATCTAGATCTGAGTTAGCTTTGCTTTAAGAATTAAGTAAACTCAAGGCAAGGCAATGGCTCCTTAATAAAGTGCACAGTCTTTGCTTCATTGTGAGCTACAAATGTTCTACAGTTGTCTGAAAATCATTTGGCTATGCTGACTGATAGCATTCTTGATGAGAAATAAAATGTTTTTTTTCTCCAGAGCTAATTAATGTAATCTTTAAAATATATAAATCCTGTGGTGAGCTCAAATAATTGTAATTGAAATGTGGACCCTGCCAAAACTGAGAAAATTAAAGTTCAAACAAAATCTGTTAATATATTTAAATTAAAAATAAAAACAAAAAGTAAAGTCAATTAACGTCTGGAAAGAGAATTTGATGTTTAGAATGAGGAGATCACATTAGGCAGATATCAAATTAACACTTTGAATTAAGATGCTCTTGCCCAGCTGCCTTTCTCTTGCTGGGACTAAAGTTATTTCAGAGCAGTGAAGCAATATGTTATAAAGGGCACGGTTGTGTTCCCTAACTATTCCACACTGGGGTCATAAAAATCCTCCAAGGAGTCTTTAGCAGCTTAGAGATAATTGGAAAGAAAGTAAGGAATTTATAATCATATCACAAATCTTTGGGGGGGGGGGTGTTATATATAGATATACATATATAGAAATACACATACAAGTCAATGATGGAATTTGAGATTGATATACAGAAATATGCATTTTTTACACAACCCCTATTCCATCACCTTTTTCCTTTCATCAAGTGGCTCAACAATTCCATTTAAAAATATATTAGAGTCATTAGGTATAGGATACAATCGCAAACCTTTTTAGATATACATATCTGTATGACACCTAAAAATCTAGTAGATTCTGGTAAGGTAGTGGAAAAAAACATAACCAGCCAAATTAATTTTTGTTTTGTTTTATTTTATACCTGAACTGACCCATACCTAACTTAATTTAGGTACTCAGGTACTCCTACATTCTTACTAAATCCAGGAAATGAGTAAATTCGTTTTAGTTACTTCGAGATGTTACTATGTGATTTTCACTTTTCATATAATTGTTTTAATATAAGTATTGTTATAGCCTCTTGCCATGCGTTATTATGAGTTCACTCTGGGAACAATTTCTGCAGACACACTACCATAAAGGGGTTACAGTATATCAGTATAGATGGATCTGTTCTTACTTCATTAGCCAGTCAGTCAGGAGTAATTTTAAGAATCAGATATAGACCCTGGTAGAACTGCTGTCCTTTCCTAAGACAGGCTGCAAAGTCTTCACTCTGTTGCACAACCTTGAGAGCACCATTAAAGTTCAGAACTCCATCATGGGTGCCATTGCCAAATGACAACATTAATAAGATACCTGAGTTGAGACAACAATCAGACATAAAGATGCCTCCAGAAACTTATAATTGGCACTGACATGGACATAGGACATGCATCTAGTTGTGATTATTCTGGTTTCTTAGCACAAGCAAAAGAAATGGAGTCAGGAAAACAAAAACTTATAGAATTAATTTGATATCTTTACACTGAATCCACTGAGAAAGCAAAAGGGCACAGATTAGGGGAAGATGTGAAATACTATAGAATAATTTACTGTCAGTTACTATATTTGGAAATCAAGCTGATAAGATGAACAGTTAACAAATGCATTAATTCATCTAGTAAATATTTACCATGCTAAGCTTGAAGCTACTAGGGTTAGCAAATGTAGAAAAGTTCATTCCTTCAATCAAATTACAGAATAGTGTGGATACAGACTTTCAATGTGATGGTCAATATTGAGAATGCATCAGGATTTAGAATCATCTAGATTGTGATGGAATGATCCATTTTGCATTAGTTTCTGGGTATGACTTTCTTTCTCTGGGTTGCTTTCATTGTGTAGTTTGTCCCAGCAAGGAGAATAATAACAATACATTCATTGAATGATTGCTTTGATGAAAGAAGCACAATTCTGTGGATGTGGTACAAAGAAAGGTGACCAAGAATGAGGGTTAGCAAAGTCATTTAATGACTGAAAGATGACTGTACCAAACCCTGGTTCAGGCTGAAATTAAAGTTTATCCAACACGTTAGTCCTTTCATTAATCATCGCTGTAAAGAAAATGTTTTTACACTGACTTAGGTCCAGTGTGGCACCTAAAAGCTCTGCTTATCAACTAGTGAAAACATTGCCTTCTTTATATTAAAAAATATTTGTAGTGGCTACAGAGTTGGCTTAGCAGTTAAGAGTACCCTGGCAGTAGGATCAGGATCCATCCCTGGTGTGTGAGCTGGCTTTTTGGAGCCCACTACCTATGGTAGGACACCTTGCACAGCCTTGATCCAGGGGAAGGGGCTTGGACCTGTCTCTACTGAATGTACCAGGCTCTGCTGACTCCCCATGGGAGGCCTTACCTTCTTGTAGGAGGGAATGGGGGGTGGGTTCAGGGGGGAAGGCTGGAGGGGCAGGAGGAGGGAAGAGGGGGATCTGTGATTGGTATGTAAAATGAATAAAAAAATTGCTTAGTTAAATAAAAAGAGTACTTGTTGTTCTTGTGGAAGACCTGGTTTCAATTCCCAGCACCCACATCTTTGTTTGCATCTGTCTGTAACTCCAGTCCTAGGGAACCCAAGGATTCTTCTGAACTTCTCAAGTACCAGGCACATGTATTAGTTACACATACATACACACAGACAAAATGCCTATATACATAAAATAATGAAATAAATGCATCTTTTTCAAAAATTTATTTATATTTTAAACGGAAAGTGAAGTCACAATCTTAGTTTTCTGTTGCTGTGAAGAGTCATCATAATCAAGACAACTTATAAAAGAAAGTTTATTGGGGGATTTCTTAACCATGTCAGAGGGTTAGTGTGCACGATGATCATGGCAGGAAGCATAACAGCATGCATGCAGGCAGACATGTCTCTGGAACAGTAGCTGAGAGACTATGTACTGATCCACAAGTTGGAGGCAGAGATAGCTAACTGGAAATGGAGTGAGTTTTTGAAACCTCAAGCCCACCCTCAGTGACACACCTCCTCCAATAAGGCCACACCTCTTAATTCTTCCCAAACAGTTCCACCAACCGGGAGGACAAGCATTCAAACATGTAATCCTAGGGGGCCATTTTCATTATCATTGTCAAACTACCACAGCCTCTTTATGATATGCTATGAGATAATTTTAGAAATAGACTGTGAATCATTCATACTTTGGCACTTTTAATACATACAAATAACTTGAAAATACTTAGCTTTCAAATTTATGGTTCAAACTTTAGGGGTTAGAGATATAGCTCTGTGGTTAAGCTCATGTACTGCTCTTTCTGAGAACCTGAGTTCATTTCCCAGCCCCCACATCAGATAGCTCACAACCACCTGTAACTCCAGCTCCAGGGGCCTCTGTAGACACTCACATTCATGTGACCATACAGATACACAGAAACATACATATAATTTAAAACAACAAAAATAGTCTTTCTTTGAAGTTTGCTTTTTTTTTTTGGACTAATCTGTTTTCTAGATTAGAAATCAAAACATGAATTTATGTACAGCTGATGATTCTTTTGTAACTTCACCATCTGCAAGTACAAAACTAATTTGTTTTGCAAAGGGACAAATACAGTAGCTAAAAATCCAAGTCCACATATCCCTTATGTGAAAAAAGCACAACTTTATTTTGATTATTTACATATTTTGTTAATTCTACTTGGCAATAGAAATCTATCTGAACCACTTCATATTCCTGCTTTTCCTTTGAGAGTTTAATTCAGTCACATTTTTAGGGAGATTATATTTTGTCAATGAACAAGAAAAGGACGTTTCCTTGAATAATATATGCGGGGTGGCAATTCCCAACAGTTCTCGTCTGTTGACTGGTTCCCATGATTCATAGTATAGTTCTATTTTAGCTCAAAGCCCTTTCTTTCTATGCCATTTGTGGATGTACAAAACTGATGTTTTTGTTCTTTTCTAACTTCTAACACCAAGTTGTTCTGTGATTCTTTGTGAGTCCTATTTTCCTAGACACATATCCAATATAATGTTTTGTTTTGTTTTGTTTTGTTTTGTTTTGTTTTGTTTTGTTTTGTTTTGTTTTGTTTTGCTTTGCTTTGCTTTGCTTTGCTTTGCCTTGCTTTGCTTTGCTTTGCTTTGCTTTGCTTTGCTTTGCTTTTCAAGACAGGGTTTCTCTGTATAGTTTTGGTTCCTTTCCTAGATTTTGCTCTGTAGACCAAGCTGGCCTCAAACTAACAAGAGATCCGCCTGGCTCTGACTCCCAAGTGCTAGGATTGAAGGTGTGTGCCACTGCCACCTGGCCTCCACTATAGCTTTTATGTATCTCTTCATAGTGCTACTTTATTTCTAGAGCCTCATAAGAAAGAGATCCCCAGTTCCTTGGGTTATTGGATCCCAAGAATTATCTGAATTTTTCTTCTATTACCACCTTTAACCTGAGGCTAATCTTTGCAGCAGTGCAAAATGTGCAGAGTCAAGGAATCCCTGACTAAATGTGTAAAGTGTAGATGATGTCCTGGATGAATGTATATTGTTGGTGTGGGCAACGCCATGTCAAGGACCAAGCACACATGGGTTAGGCTTGGAATGGGAAAACCTTCCTCTGTCCACGTATGAATGTTTATGACCAATGTGTATGAAAACTAGCAAGTACAATTTTGTCCTCCTAGATGTTTACTATCTGAGACAGCAAGCCTACAGAAACTTCCTACCAAGACTAGCTAACTCCTCCTCAATGTGCTGTACATAGCAAACCTGCCGAGGTTTTGAATGGTGATGGTACCTGCTACAGCTCCATCAGAGTATATACAGCTAATCTGATCCCAGATTTTTCTGTATATGTATCTGTGTCTGTTCCTTCTTCATTCCTTTCCTGCCCCATCATGTTTCCATACTCAAACCAAGAGGGTTCCTTTAAAGCGATTATTTGGTGTTTTTCCTAGGGTTGTCCCAAAATTCCACCAAAAAGTATATCTTTTTAGTTTTGAAGTAGAAATAATTGTTAGTCAGTTTTCCTCAGCTCTATGCCTATTAAGAATTGTCTAGAATCCTGGCTGTACCATGGATCTTTAACAAAGGAAAATGTTGAGGCATTGAGTAATTGTGGTATCAACATAACCCTGCACTACAAGAGCCCATGCAGACACCCCAAACGCCATGTAAGACCACTGTTTACAGATCATCAACACTTCCTTAGAGACCATCTATGGTGATATTTTCTTTTGTACCAAAATGTTATTTGTATGTTAATAAATAAAGTTGCCTGGGGGTCAGAGCTATTAGCAAACCATAGGAAAGCAGAGCAGTGGTGTACGCTTGTGATCACAGCACTTGGTAGACAGAGTTAGGTAAGTCTCTGTGTGTTCAGGGATACAGCCAGGATTGGATACACATGCCTTTAATCTCAATACCAACCATAGAACACCTGGAGATCTATACAGACAGGCCATGATGAGGCAGTCCTGTGGTTGGGTTTACAACCAATGAGAAGGCAGAACAGAGACTATATAAAGACTTTAACACAGGAAGTACCGGCTCCTTCGGAGAGGTAGGACCACTGCAGGAGGAAGGGTAAGGTTTTAGCTCTTAGCTCTGACCTCTTGGCTTTCTTCCTTGCATTGGTTCTGTGTTTCTTATTTATAAGACAATTGGTTACATCTACAACCATCCACCAAAAGTCCTCCTAACCTCATCACCATACCCTGGCCCACAACTCAAGCAGAAGCCCCCTGCTCTACCAAAAGCCATGCCAGTTCCCAGAACCCCAGAGGTCACGCAGACCACCAGAACGCCAGCAGAGGCATCCTACAGAACCAGAGGACTCACCAGCCCCTGGAACCTCAGGTCCTAAAGGCAAGAAGACCAGAGAGGAAAAAGAAACCAAGAAGAAAAACACCCACCAAATAAAGACAAACTCAGAAATCAGCAACTAAACCTATAATAACTCCTAATCAAGATTCCTAGAGATCAGCATAACAACAATATCAACAATAGCCAGGGCAAGATGTCACCACC
>CABHPQ010093085.1:0-12221 GCA_902168405.1 Peromyscus aztecus
GGCAGGTGAAAGAGATTTATCCTGACCGTGGGCCAGGCAGGAAAACTCTAGCTACACATAGGCATTGGCAAGTGCTTTCCATTGTGATTTGACAAGTATTTCAATGTAAATGTGGGCACTTAGAATTAATTCATATAGAAAAATTCATTACATTTTTAGCAATTCAGTTTTAAAATTATTAAACCTGTCAAATTTTTCTAAGTAATGTTATTTAGATTTTGAAAACCAAATTTCTTGTGGGAGGACAAGAATGAAAAACAGCAGGGCTGAGGCTGTAGTTCAGTTGTCCAGTGCTTATCTAGCACAGGCACAGTCCTGGCTTCATCCTAGCACTCCAAAACAACCCCAACACACCCCAATCACAGCAAACAGAATGTATAAGCAAGGCCAGTGGAGATATGCTAGAGAGACTAGGCAGACACGTGGCTTCACAGGGGCGCATTGGGGACTTTCTCAAGGCAGTGAGGGATCACAGGCATCTTTTACTCCAACATCGAATTCATCTACATGCTGCATGGTCTCTAGTGATGTTCAATGGTTCAAGATTAATTATGTGCCAGGCATGGTGGTCCAGAACATTAACTCTAACACTCAAGGGGCAGAGCAGAAAGACTGTGAATTTGAGATCTTGACAAAAAGCCAAAGACAGAAGATAAACACTGCCAAGTTTATCTGAGCACTTGGAAGGCAGAAGATCACCAGTCTGGTCTACGAAATGAGTTCCAGTCCAGCCAGGGCAACATACAGTCTTAATTTGTTTTTTTATGCTGTGAAGAGACACTATGACCACGGCAACTCTTAGAAGGAAAACATTTAATTGGGGTGGCTACCTTACAGTTCAGAGGTTCAGTCCATTATCATCATGGTGGGGAACATGGTGGCACACAGGCAGACATGGTGCTAGAGCTGAGAGTCCTACATCATGCAGGCAACAGGTAGTTGACTGACTGTCACACTGAGCGAAGCTTGAGCAAAAGAGACCTCAAAGCCCGCCCCCACAGTGACATGCTTCATCTAACAAGGCCACACCTCCTAATAGTACCAATCCCTTTGGGGGCCATTTTCTTAAAAAAAAAAAAAAAAAAAAAAAAAGCCAAAAAAAGAAAAATTACAGTATTTTCCTACCCAGATCCTATCACAAAGAGCCATTCTCCCATCCCACAAAGTGCCCTGTTAACATTTACCAAAAGCATCTGTAAACTCTTAAATGTTTTCTGCTGAGGAGTTATTGAAGGAGGGTGTGGTCTCAATGTACTTTGGGATATATCAGAGATGGAATAAAAGTTAATAAAGCTATTAGGTCTTATCTGGCAGCACCAGGTGTTGACAAAAACTCACCAACTATTCAAGACTTTTACTGACACTGAATTCTAGTTTATTTCTAGTATTTCACCTTTAAACTATTGTGCTGACTCAATTTTGGACTGGTGGAAGTGCTTGGGGCACATCGTTTCAGAGTATTTGTTTACACTGTGTGAAGATATGTCATTGTGATTGGTTTCATAAAGAGCTGA
Organism: Peromyscus aztecus; assembly: GCA_902168405.1. Classification (NCBI taxonomy): domain Eukaryota; kingdom Metazoa; phylum Chordata; class Mammalia; order Rodentia; family Cricetidae; genus Peromyscus; species Peromyscus aztecus. Next base: position 1,515 of record CABHPQ010093085.1, read on the forward strand.
ATGGCCAGTAGTTAAGCAGGAGAGAGAGGATTTCTGGGGAAAGACAGGAAGAGGAGGAGGAATCTAGGTGCCTGCAGATTAGGCCAGAGAGACACCAGGGAGACTCTGAAGAAGTCAGACATATGATACAGAGCAGAGGTAACTGAGTCACGTGGTAGGCCATAGATGAATAGAAACAGGTTAATTTGAGTTATAAAAGCTAGTAGCACCAGTATAAACTAATGGCCAAGCTTTTATAATTGATATGAAGTTTCTGTGTAGTTATCTGTGGGCTGGCAGTCCAAGAAAGCCAGATGAGAAAGCTTGCAAGAGCAAGAGCACATCCTGAGGCTGAGTGCTTAGGTTCCAGTCTGTATCCTATGGAAAGGCTCCTGTGCCGTTCCTCACTTATAACACCCACTGCACAGAACCCCAAAGCTGCTTCCCACTCAGCACAGCAGCTCAACCAGACACTGTGACACTACTAGCACCTACAAGTCTTCCAGATAAACCTCATGCTGCAGCCAGTCACTTAATTCTATGCTTTCTTTTTGGCACAGCCAGAGCCAATGTAAACAAGATCAGGACAATGAAAGAGGCGCTTGTTCCTTTCAGAAGGTAGCACAGCAATTCATATTTACCCACATACAGAGAACATGACATGACAATGTTTTGCTCTCTGGCAAAACCTTGTGGTTTCTGAGCAAAGTGTATCCCCCATCTTGCATCTGTCAACCTCCATTTAGTCTCAGATAACAAACACTGCCAAAACATTCTTTCCCTGGGCATATTATGTTTCCTAAAACAGAGACCTGCAGGGCATCAAGTAAGTAGGTAACAAGAGTAAACCTGACCAAAGCCTGAGGAACAGCATTCAAACACCAAGAAAGGATAATACCCATTTCTGAATCTTGTCTGGATTCTAGTAGTCTGGAGAAGGGATGTGGGCAAATGACTGAGGACCCAACACAGGAAGTAATGCTATCTACCAGCAGGCACCTGGCACCATCCAGGACATCCAATCATCATAACCAGGGAGAGTAACTGACACCTAGGATGCTCCACAGCAAATGGCAGTGATGTTGGAGCTAGAGACCTGTTGGAGTACACTATACTCCTTTCTGATCACTATCAGGCTGCCTCTCCCCTCCTCAGGCACTCTAGGTTAGCAGTCTCAGAACTACAACCCTTTAAGCTCCTAGAAAAGACCAAACCTATGTCACTCTGTTCTACTCTACTTGTTACAAAAGCTATGCAGCCAGTCCCTAATGCCCCCAAGAAGGCTGTTGTACTGAGGATGATGCCAAAGGGCAGGTGTGTAAGGACTGGGCCTCTGCTGACCTCCTTTTGAGACAATAAAATAAGATAAAGATAAAATCAGTAAAATTGAATAGGATGAAACTAACAGAAGAGAAAGAGTCAAAGAAAGAGCACATGAAACATACAGATGCAGAGACACACATAGAAACCATTAACACATATGCAAAAGATCTGAAAGGAGAAGAGAAAAAGAAAAATAATGCCCAAAGCATGAGACAGTTTCCCATTTCCTGCTGACAGAGGGCGGCTGTCACAAGGGGTGGTAGTGTGTGTGTGCGCATGCACACTCTCTCTCCTTCCTGTTCCAACTACCATGGTACCATGGAGGCTTCTGCTAAAAGGGATCACGAAGTATGGCCACTTTTCAGATATAAAGCCTGCCAAAAGCAGGCTCCTATCAGAGGAGATAGGGCTATGCCTTCAGAAGAACCCTGATCTTAACCCCGCTGGTGAGTTCTTCTGAAGGTTCAGCCCCATCATCCAAGATAGGAGACTTCATGGTCTTGAAAGCCTCAAATAAGAGCACCTGCTTTATTAGTCAAACTATATATTTACAAGTTCCCAGAATTCTAGAAGTGAGACTAGCCCACCACTGGCTCCAGTACTCCAAGGTCTTGGGATGATGTTTTATAGAACCGAGAACAGTGACTTAGCTGGGAGAGTCAGAGAAGTCATGTTCAAAATTCCTATCCAAGAGGAAACGAGCTTCAGAGAGTTTAATGGGACTACCCTCTAGTTCTAAGGAAAGCATGTGGCCCAGAAGAGGCCAACTAGCAGGAAGCACTGTGATGTGATAGGCAGCACCACTGGTATGTTTATTTTGAACCTTTCACAAAACCCAGATTTCAGACATTATCATCTAATGGGAAGCTAAGAAAGATAGTTCTTAAGCAAAATAAGCAAGACTATGCTTCTTTTTCTTGGGTAAGGTCTTCTGTACCTGTAAGCCAGGCTATGGGCAGACATTTAACCCCAATGAACCTTACCTCCTCCCTGCATCATTTTGTAGATCTTGCTCTCAATGTGGAGCTGAGGATGTTTGGTTTTGACACATTCAAGCTTGATGGCAACTTCTTCTCCTGCAGCAATGTCCGTACCTTGGCAAAGAAAGAAAATTATACACATTGTTTCGTGTCTACCACATAACCCAAAGCTTGCTGCAGAAAGAACAAGTGCTGGGGATGGAATCCAGAAGCCTTGCACATGGCTAGGCCAAAACCCTGCCTGTGAACCACACCCTAGATCTTACTGCACTGAGTTTCCTGAGATGGACCAAATGACAGATGCTCTTTACTTCTTATTAAGAGGCTGTACTGCTGGCTGACCAACACAGAAAGCTATCTTTACTCAAAAAAATATATAGGAAAACCTATTTGGTATCCCACCTTCCATTTCTACCCTATACCCACTGCACTTACAAGTCAGTCACCAGAGTTGCAGGCACCAATCTTTCGACTCACCCGGCACACCAAAGCAGAGTAATAGGATGCTTCTGTGCTGCTTTGAAAGGCTTTCTGGAATGTGCTTGAGTCTCCCAAGAGCAGCAGAGATGGGTTTTACTCTATTCTCTGTCCTCCAAGGCTCAGGCCAGACAGGTTTGACATCTATCCACACATCTTAACAGTTTCTCATCAGTTCTCAAGTAGGCTCAATACCCTCATGACTGCAGGAGTCATCTCTAACCAAACTATCACAGGCTTGGCAAAGACCCTCAACTAAACCAAGGGATATGCCTCCCTTCCCTCAGCTTTGTTTGTAGATCAGGCTGGCCTTGAACTCAAGAGATCTGCCTATCTCTGTCTCTCAAACAAATGCTGGGATTAAAGGCATGTGCCATTCTTAGGGACAAGAGACCAGAATGGACTCTCTTCCTAAGCCCTGGCCAGTTCCGCCTTTGCAATATAAACATGGCACGTAGTTTTTGTTATAGTTTGTGACAAATGCTATGGTGACTAGAGCCTAGGAGTTTGGAGGCAAGAAGATAGTTTTATTTATAAGTGTGTCCCTCTCATGTTTCCTTCAGGTTCCCACCTAAGTGTTCCTCAGTCTACCTGGTCCAAGCTGCCTGGGATTTTCCTCTGCCTCCACATGGTATATCCAAGAGCTCTGGATGAAAACAGCCTACTGTACCACATTGGCCTTTCTGCCTGACAGGTTGCTTCTAAGTAGAAAGCACTTCCAAGCACTTCCAGGAAAAGGTAACATGGCCTTCCCCAGAGCCTGATACAACCACACATGACCAGGGTCTATGCTGGGTAGATAAGTTGTGGACTGAGCAGCCTGGCTACTTCTTGGTGACTCATTTTCTCTTGTCAACTGAGATGGGAGGGGTCAGCAAGAGTTTCACAGGGAGTTGAAGAAACAAATGGTTAATGAGTCACTCAGATTGAAGGTGGTGTAAGGCATAGGGACACCCTAATGTTAACAACTCTGTCTAGTGTCCACCCAAGAACCATAGAGACAAGTCACTTTGGTTTGTCAGATGGCTGTTCCCAGAACACGTGGGCCTAAAGCTAATCAATCTCCAATGCTGCAGATTTGTAAGAATAACTGGATCCAATAGTTGCCAGTAACCATTCTAGGTTTAAGAACTCCACTTACTATTCCACAAAAACTCTTTGGAACACTAGTAATAAGCAATAGATCTTATTCTTCTTGCCTACAGGCAGGGCAGTCTATCCATTTACACAAAAAGTGACTTCATCTAGAATGTACTTGTAGATGAAAAATGACCTCTGAGTTCTTTTAAGGATCTGGACTCTGAGCTGAACTGGCCAGCCAAGAGGAATGGTGACTCACTTCACCAGTTACGTCAGTGACTCCTTGCACCCCAAAGCAGTAGTCTCTGGGGACAGCATACCACCCTTGCCAGCTGGCAGGTCCACAGGGACAGGACAGCCTGAGGCCAAGAGCCTACTGGATCAGGACCTTCAAGAAAGGTGGAAAATACCGCTAGTTTTACTCTTCTGTGGCTACTATAGTTCATGCCTTGACAATCACCCCTAGAATACTCTCAGCTTTGGGAACAAATGACAACTGTGAATTACACTTTTTCATGGAGCCAATGCCATGTACTGTGTCAAGAGCCTGTAGAACCTATGAAGAGGGCTGCATTGAGTCTGATAATTAGCAGGAGAGGAGCAGCTGGACACAGGACATGTATACATATGAGGACAGCACAAGGCCTCCTCCAGACTTCTGGGTAGGACTTGTGTCTATCTTATGGGTGGGTGGCAATGTAGACTCACTAGTTTGCAGTCTTGTAGCTCTGTCCCACCATCCCAGCAGGCTACACCTCTTGAGCCCCATTAGCATGCTTGTTTAGTACAGACCTTACATTGCTACTGGGCCAAACACAGGAGAAAGGAGGACCTAGGAATTCTGGCAGCGATTTAGTACTATTACAAAGATTGAAATTTACACTACCTGGTTCTCTACCATACGTAAGTCTGATAAATGCTACCAGAAAGGACACTGGTACCTAAAAGATGCCACTGGAATCAGGGGTTCAGAAACAGAACAGGCAAAAACATTTATTTAGGGGCCAGCAACAAAACAGTTCATTAGTTTTAAGGGTGCTTGCGCCAAGCTTGACAAAGTGATTTCAACTCCTAGAATCCACACGGTGAAGGGGACAGGACCTCCACAAATTGTCCTCTTGACTTCTACATGTACACTCACACTTCATACTCACATACAAATCAAATAAAAAATTAAAAAAAAAAAACCCAAAGCCAACCCCCCAAAACATTTATTGTTTGTGTTATCTGAACAGCAGCAATATCTACATGCAGTTAAATAATCCTGGATGGCTGAAGATAGGACTCCCTTGCTAAGGCAGAAGCTGGACTGTGTTTAGATATACAATGTTAGTTGATGGCTCACAGCTACCTGTAACTCCACTTACAGGGGATATGACACAAAAATAATTAAAAGAGAGAAAGAAAGAAAAAACAAAGTTATGTCCCTCAAGTTGAACAGTCCATAAAGGTTGATGAATCATATGAACCTAACCCAGAACATCACTCTGTCTAGGGACAGGAAAGGAACACTGAATGACAAGCCCAGATGCTGGTCACTCCAGCAGTTAAAACAGCACTGGCTGTTCTTCCAGAGGACCTTGGTTTATTTCCCAGTATCCATATGACAGCTAACAACTGTACTGTAACTCTAGTTGCGGGGGATTCAATATCCTCTTCAGGCCTCCTCAGGAACTGTATGCAAGTGGTGCAGACATGTAAGCAGGCAAAACACGTAGCATAAAAATACATCTTGCCGGGCAGGCGGTAGTGGTGCACACCTTTAATCCCAGCACTCGGGAGGCAGAGGCAGGTGGATCTCTGTGAGTTCGAGGCCAGCCTGGTCTACAGAGTGAGTTCCAGCACAGGCTCCAAAGGTACACAGGGAAACTCTGTCTCGAAAAACAAACAAACAAACAAACAAAAACCCAAAAAACAAAAACAACAACAAATAACCCAGCTTGGTGATAGTGGTGGTACACACCTTTAATCCTAGCACTTGGGAGGCGGAGGCAGAGGCAGGCATCTATGTGAGTTTAAGGCCAGCCTAGTCTACAGTTTGAGTTCCAGGACAGCCAGTGAAACCTTGTGAAACCCTGTCTCAAGAAAAAGAGAAAGAGAAAAACAAAACAACCCAAAACCGAAAATCTAAAAATAAAAACCAAAAAATAATCATGTTAACAAGGAAGTGGGGAGCCATCTAACAGCAAGGCAAAGGTCATCTCACAGGACAATGACGGCAGAGTGGCACAGGGTATCATTGCTACTTATCAGAATAACATCATTCCAAGGCAGAAGCCAGCCATGGCCCAAAGGCACTGCAGGATGGGGGCTCTGAAAGCTATAATGATGCTACCACAATTTTTAGGGACTAAGCCTAGATAATAATAGTATCCCCAAATATCTAGGTTCAGCCACCCATCTCCAACACACCGGTTAAAAAGACAAATAATAAAACACAGAAAAGGGGGTTTATTCAGTGTAATCACAATGGGAAGAACAACAAAAAGGGATCCAGTGATCACCCTGCCAGGCTATCACTAGAGTACTGACTTGAGGTCCAAAGGTGTACTAGTTTTTGATTACATGACATCTACAAACATGTTGGGCTGCTACACCAGTATGCATGCTAAGCCCAGGTTGGACCCTCCTAGAACTTCAAACATAGGGCAAAAGTAGTATAATCAAGCAGACCTGGTCAAGGTATGGTCCCACCATTACTGTCTCAGTCCAGATCTGCCCTGCAAGGTTGTGTGTGTGTGTGTGTGTGTGTGTGTGTGTGTGTGTGGTGTATGCTGTCAGAACTATGTGAAATCTTTCTGAATATCAAGTTCTTTTTTGGGTGGCACAAGGACTTCAGCCTTGACTTTCCTCCAACATGGGTAAATTTAATTCTTTGATGTCTGGCTCAGTCGGTAACATACTGACTACCCAAGCATGAGGACCGGAGTTTGGTTCCCCAGCACCCACCTATGTAAATGCAAGGTAGGTGTGGCATCCCATTTGTTATCCCCATCCAGGAAGCAGAGACTGGATTTCTGGAGCAAGCTGGTTAACTCGGTGAGCCAAACTGTAGAGTTCTGGTTTCAAGTAAGAGAGCTTGCCTCAATATATAAAGTGGAAAGGGACTGAAGAAGACACACATAAGCACACATGCATGTAAGCACACCACATACATGTCATCTTCTGGCATTCACATGTATATGTATCCCTATGTACAACACATACACACACACACACACAAGCACACATGCATACAAGCACACCACATACACACACAATTTCTTTTAAAGGCATCTTTCCTGTTGAAGGTCATAGTGAGATTGGACCATTCTCATGGCCCACCACTGTTCAGAAGCCCTTCAATGTTGTAAGGTAAAAGATGAAAATGTTACCAAGTTTTAGCTCCCAAAGGATGCTTAAGCACATCATAAAATCTGACCACCATCAAAAGGTGGGCAGCTGAGACACAGAGAAACTGGAATGAATGAAGGGTGAGGAACCAATTTATACAGTGGGCAAGAATCCTCCATTCTACAAGTCACATCCTCAGACTTTACTCCTTGCTTCCAGAGATGAAATAAGGATGAAAAGCAGGGGCCAAACCAGTAGCTTATGCTTGCCCTGCCTCTCCCGCACCTGGCACTTTGTAGGCTGGGCCTATACTGTCCAACTGAACAGACCCTGGCTTACTACACACCACTGCACAACCTGGACCCCAGCCTAGCCCACTCTACAAGCTCTTCTTTAAGATACTCTGGCTTCTTTGGGGCGGAGAACAAAGTCAACATCAGAGTATGGGCTCTGTTTAAAAATGTTATCAAGTAGGGGCTAGAGGGATGGCACACCAGTTAAGAGCACTGGCTGCACAGAACAGTCTGTAACTCCAGCCCTAGGGGATCCAGCCTAGGGGAGGCCTCTTCTGGCCTCCACAGGCACTGCATTCACAAAGTAACAGTATGCAGACAAAACACTCATTCATATACGATTAAAAAAGAAATTAAAGTTATCAAGAGGTACAGTCCCAGCAAAAGCCAAAGGGCTTTCTACTGTTTTCCAACGCCTCAAAAACATCAGTTCCCATATGCCAGGAGAAGACAGGGCAGAGAGGCTGTTTAAACCAGCAAATACATCCTGCCCAGGAGTCATCTACAGGTATGTGGGCAGTGGCACACTCCATTATCTGGCTGGCTTAGACAGTGGAAGACTGAGATTGGACTTTCTAAAACTTGGACAATCAAACAGACTCATGATGCTGCTTCCCTCTGAAGAGGTGGTGTTACAGAAGATGTGAATAATAACCTGGCAGGGCACTACTGCCACTACAGACTTTCCTGCGGCCTCTTGGCACAGGCCACCAGGGAAGGCATGAGAACAGGTCTAATGACCACAGACTTACACATTTTAAATCACAGAAGTCTCAGGAAGAAATCCAAAGCCCCAAGTGCCAGGCTTAAAACAGGGAGAACCCCACTGGAAGAATAAAGTGCTTTATGAGGAATAGCAAAGTGGGACAGTTAGGAATGTTTTCAATTACAATTGCACTAGAATGCAGGTCACATAGACTTCAAGATGACAATCCAACTCCACTCATGCTCAACTGGCTCCTCAAACTAATGGCAGAAAACTATAGTATGGATGGAGTCAATCCATCCCATGGTCTTCAGGTTATCTTTCTTGAAACTTTCCTTTAGACCTGCCTTTCTAGCCCATCTTATTCCAAATCACCCATTTCATGTTTTAGTTCCCCAAGGGTGTTGCTTGAAAGGACAGTAATGAGGGCTGAGAGCCAAGGGTGACAGAAAAAGCCTGGCAGTATTTAATCCCACGCAAGAGGCACACTCTGGGCCCAACATGGCAGCACACAGCACTTGGAAGGCAGAGACAGGCAGATCTCTGAGTTTAAGGCCAGCAAGGGCTACATGGTGAGATCCTGTCTTAAAACAAAAAGCAGCAACAAAAACCCCCACACCCCATAACAGACAGGTAAGCCAGGGACTCTAACCCTAGGGTCCCAGTGATCCACCTTAGAACACATCAGAGGAATCATCAAAATAGAACTACCTGGAAAAGGTTAGCTCACATGATCAAATGCTGTGTGCCCACTCTGTCTAAGCTAGTGGATGTCAAAGTGCCACCACCCACATGCCTGCAGAAGACCCTGGGCAGGATGTGCACATGTGATTCAAAACAGTCTCTCAACCCTCGTTCCTTCCCCTGACGCCCCACTGCTCTGGATGGAGGTCAATTTTTTTTTTTTTTTGAGGCTGCAGGAACCAGGTGGGGGCTGAAGGGACATGACTGACTAAGCTGCATTCCCAGACAGAGCCTGCCCTCTCTGAGAGTTCACATCTTTGAATGGCATGTGACACTACATCATAATTTGGTTGCTAGAATCAATCTTCACAAAGTACAAAACTGCTTGGCAAAAATCTCAGGGAACAAAAAGTTTCAAAATACTTATTTTCTGATGCCCATGAAAGGGTGGCTAATGGATTGGCTTTTCAGTATAGCTCCTTTATCCTGAGGTTAAACTTCTGCCAAAATCTATTGTTCTATAAATAAGTCAAACATCTCCCATTTACCCAGCACTTTGACTCTCAAACACTGCCGAGAAGGCATCTGGCTGACTACTTGGTTATAAATATTTAAATAAGCAAACCCCAAGTACCTCTAAAGCATATTTTACTAATCAGGCCACTATGGCAAGAAGTACTGTACTGGTTCAAAGCATCGATGTGGCACATAGCAGGGTTATCTTGTATGCTAACCAGGCACCATAAATACCTATGAAATACCCATATAGGCCAGTTGTTCACCCTACACTGACAGCAGTCAAGGCCCTAGGAGTCAAGAGTAGGAAGTTCTTGAACTTGGGCAGTCTGAAAGGCAAGGCCCAAAGCACTGCTTCTTCCTGACTCTTCATTACAGGTACAACAGCCAAACAACTGCAGAAGATGGGCTACTCAACAGAGCACGCCTGCCTCTAACAGGCAACCATCTTCAGGATGCGCATCACCAGAAGGCTGGAAGGTCTCAAGTTCAAGGTTTTTGGAATGGTTTACAATTCCACTAAGAAATGCAGGGGGAAATCTTCATTTTAAAATTCCCAACAAGTGGGTTTAAGGAAAACCTGTAATTACATGTACATATGTGCATATTCTTTCACTGTTAAGCCTGACATAACCCAGGACAGGCTAATCCTAAGTCTAGGATTCTCAAGTCTACCTTGAGAATTCCGAGAGTCAAGTCCTGAGAACTTTCACACCGCTTCTCTCCCCTCTAGTCTGCCAACCTTTTCACACCGATTGTGTCTGCATTAATCAAAATTTCATTCCTGTTGATTTCCAGGTGTCCAGTAGTCAACTTAAGATGTTCAACATATACTTAGGACCCCAACCAACCCAAGGCCAAAGGGCCAGGAAGTGACCTAGCTCAAAAGGAACATTTTCTGTCCTGTTTGGGAGTGAGGTGACAGCCACGAGAGTGTGGATGATGCCTTCAGCAGGTCAGCTAACTGGAGACATCGTTGTGGAAAAGGGCAGGCCCAGACAGCCACAAGAACCCTTAGAAATCAGCCCGTCATTTCCCCATTTCTGGCCGGGACACTCCCCACCTCCACACTACATTCAGATTGTTTTGACATTTCTCCCCACATACCAAAACATCCATGATTACCCTAAAGGGGTGAGGGGCAGTACCAGACCCTCTGGGAGTAGAGCATGGCCTTTGTTTATTGCGGTGACCTTAGGTGGGGGAGGATGCCGTCGCCGGCCCTGCAGCCCAGGCCCTGCCCCCTTAGGGCCCCACCCCCCGCCCGATGCCCTCCCCCGCCCCGCTCTCCCCTCCCCCGCCCCGCTGCCCCCTGGCTGAGCGCCAACACAGCCCC
>CABHPQ010093087.1:0-15647 GCA_902168405.1 Peromyscus aztecus
GAGAATCCTCACATGATATTCATGTATTGATTATCCTAACAGCAAAGTAAAAGAGTAACAGCTGTCTAAACTCCAGCCCAGTGCCAGCAAGTTATTAAAACCAAAAAAGGAGATTAATGTTTATTGATATGACAAGAAATTATGAAAGGCTTCATATTTTATCCAATGTTACCTAGAGCCAATAATTTCTAATAAAAACACATTTGTGATTGCCAGTGTGAAAAGGAAATGGACAAACATCTGAGGCCTTAGAATATAATAAAGAAGAGTTTGGGCTTCTTGGAGCCTGAATTATCTGAAGGACAATTTACTATTATAGCTGAAGCTTATTGCTTGCATTAGTGTAGGTCTGAGTAGGACTGAAAATGTGAACATCTGCATGTGACCTCTTCATGTGATTTGACTTCTTCTCATTAGAAGAAATAGAGGATCATTTGGTTCATTGTGACAGTTCAGGGTTCCATATCAGGTGTTGTGGTGAATAGAATGTAATATGCATTGCTTTTATGATTCAGTCACTGAGTACCGTTTCTGTACCTCACTTTCTTGGCTCGAAGTAGATTGTAAATACATAAAATTTAAGAGCAACACATGTAATTCAAAATATTAAGATGACTGTGGTAATGTTCTAGGTCTTCTCACTGATTGGAAAGTATTGTGGGATGGGGATGGGGGTGGGTTGGGGGGAAGACAGGGGGGGAGGGAGGACAGGGGAATCCATGGCTGATATGTAAAATTAAATTAAATTATAAAATAAAAAATCTAACAATTATTGCTTTACAAACTAAGTCATGCCATACATGCATATTTTGTATGTATTTGTATATTGTCATCATGTAAAACTGTTCCCTTAACACCTTGTAAGGATTTTATATAATATACTTCCTTTGACTTTTTAACTCAGAGGAGATTACAATACATGGATGTCCTTTGTCATTGAGTTATTTCATATCTTCATATGCTTGCCATTGCTTTTATGTAAATATACTGCTTGTTTATCAGAGGATATTTAGTTGCAAGATTTCTATATGAGAGTAATTATTCTGTTAACAAACTGGTTCCTCAAAGATAACAGAACTTGAATTAATTTGTTCAAGACTGAGAAACCTGAGGTTTAATTAGCTATTGATACTGCTACAAGCAAAGATAGACGTATCTACTTTATTACCTACAGCATATATTACAGACTGCAAACATATGCTTTGTAAAGTATATTAGGAAGTTTTATCAATAATTAAAGAACTTTATAAACAAGAATATACTTCATATTGTTAAACACCGTGAGTCAGCATTACTTTTTTTATATCAAATATTTATTAAGGGCTTGATAAAAGTGATATTAGGTTAATTAAAATTCTAACAATCAAATATTATTGTAATTGCGATTATAAATATAAACTCACTCTGGTGAGAACAATTGCATAATTCGAAACTAGATCTAAAACAAGAGGGTAAACCTTAATTACAGCTTCCTTTCCTAGATGGTGAATGATAAAGAGAGTATGATACACACTGTGGGCTCCATACTATAGTAAAGGATGATTCAGCAATTTTAAGTACAGCATGCTTTTATATATATATATATATATATATATATATATATATAATTATATATATATAAAAATATATAAAATTTTTTTTTGGAGGGTGGGATTTTGAGACAGGGTTTCTTTGTGTAGTTTTGGTGCCTGTTCTGGATCTTACTCCACAGACCAGGCTGGTCTTGAACTCCCAGAGATCTGCCTGGCTTGGCCTCCTAAGTGCTGGGATTAAAGGCGCATGCTGCCGCTGCGGCCGCGGCCGCTGCCACCACCACCCTGCTCACTCTTTATATTTTGCTGCTATTTGCACTATATAATCAGATCTTTACTAAATGTTCCATGCTTTCATATACAAATTAATTTTAATATCTATCTAGGATGTTCTGCATCTGAAGTACCTGTCTTTACCATTAATCCGTTTCCTTTTCCTTCACAATTATTTTATCTCCCTCAAATTTCATATTTTATTCTATCTCACTATATTTGGAAAAGAATTCAAGTGCCTTTTATAATAATCAGATGTGGTATAATTATCACATACTAAGAACAGTAAAACAATCTATACTCACCAAAATAACAAAGAGTGAAAATATTCAAATATTTCTTACACATACAGGAAACACATTAGCAGTATCTCTGAGAGTTAGCTTCCATCCTGAAACTTACTTCCTTCTTCATCACATGTACATTAACCCCAAAGTGTATTTTATTTTTTGTTTAGCTTCACCACACTGGGGAAGTAATATATGAACTTCTTTATGTTCATTAGCAAGTTAAACCTCTTTGGACAGTGTTTGACAGAATGATTTAAACATATGTCTAATTTTTTGTACTCTTTTGTTTTACTTCACCAACTTTTTTTTTCCCCCGAGACAGGCTTTCTCTGTGTAGTTTTGGTGCCTTTCCTGGATCTCGCTCTGTTTAACCAGGCTTGCCTCGAACTCACAGAGATCTTCCTGGCTCTGCCTCCCAAGTTCTGAGATTAAAGGTGTGCGCCACCACCGCCCAGCTTACTTCACCGACTTTTATACCAAAGTTAAAACTATGCATTGACATTCAAAGCTATTCTATTTATTAGCACATGTTAACTATATCAAATAATGAAGTTAAATACAACATTTTCATGCCTGTATGTGAAATCTGTTTATCCTGCATTATGCTCAAAGATCCCTACCTTCTTACTACATAATCATTTTATGCTTTCTGTCAATCTCTTCTACTTTCATTACCAAATTAAATTTATATTGCACATATAAGAAAGCCTGGCTGTTGCCCTTGAGTCTAGTTTATTTCATTTAATGAGATGAATTCCATTTTCCTCCATTTTCCTGCAAATGGCACAATACCATTCTACTTTATGGCTGAAGATCAAACTGGGTCAGTTAGTTATTTGTAGCTGTGGCCATCTACCAGACAGAGACAACCAAAGTGGAGACACTGTTTATTTGGACTCCATTTTAGAATTTCTGACAATAGTTTTTATCATTGCTGAATCTGGGCCTATGGTGTGTCCAGAGTATCCTGGAGGTGTGAGCACATGAAGCTGAGTAATTCAGATCAAGATAGATAGAGAAGAGAGAGACAGGCATAAGAAAAAAAGGTGCAAAGGATGTTCTGGAACCCAAGGGCACTTCAACAAAGCAAGAATTCCCACCACATCCTATGCACATTTCAGAATTTCTAATCAATCATTAAATTAAATTACTTATTAGGTCAGAGTTCTGATGATCTAATCAACTATAGAAATGCCCTCTGACACACCCATGAATGTGCTCTACTAAACTCTAGATGTTTCTTAATTCAATCCAGTTGTGACTAAAAAATCATCATATACTACACAATGGATTCAGATGGATTTTCTTGATCTGTTTATCTGAAGACAGGTATCTAGTCTTCAATTTATAGGAACAAAGAAGGAATTTATGAACAGGACCCTGGTAGCCCAGCTATAAGGTCAACAATGTCATTTAATGGAACTAAAATACTTCTATAGAACAAAAGGCATCAGCAACAGAGAAAGAGATAGCAGATTCAGTGGGAAAAGTCTTTACCAACTACACAGCTGACAAAGTGAATGGTCTAAAGACAAAGGCAACTAAATAAAATAAACAACATAGAAAAGATAACTGAGGTAGTAATTGGGGGGTGGAATTAAACAGAATTCTCCAAAGAAAATGTGCAAGTCTCTGAGAAGTTTTAAAATGAGTACAAGTTTAATCTCAGCAGTAGAGAGACTGAGGCAAGACAGTCTTGATATTGAAATGATCTAAGATACATAGCTAACTGCATACTCTGTCTAAAACATTGATCTAATCAGTATTTGTGATGACATTTAGTATACTTTAGAAACCCACAAGAATTAACACACTATAAAACTGTGTAAGCAGATTTATTAATATCACTTAGGACACTGCCTCTCAGGTTAATCTATAAAAATCAAATTTTGTACAAGAAAAAGAAAATTTGTAAAGATAAGATTATAAAACATCAAACTTATTAATCATTCATACTTAATCCATCAAATCATAATTAAATCCTTCAAAGCTTCCATATTAATTCTATGTACAAACAAACTATAATACAGTTAGGGAGACTTTAAAAATTAGTTTGTCTTCAAGAACTTTATTGAGTAAGAGTGGAGAAAGTGAACACTTGTCTTTCTCCTGATTTTAGTGAGAATGCATTAAAATCTTCATTTAACATTATGTCATCTATGGGTGGTCACGTACCCTTTCTTGTGGAGATGTGTTCACTCTATCCAAATGCCTCCAGAATTGTGTTTGTGAAGAAGCATTAGAATTTGTCAAAGTCTTTTCTGTATTTATTGAGATGAAAATGTGACTCATTTCCTTGAAATTGTTGGTAATACATTATATATATTGATTCATTTATGTTGAAATATACTTGCTTATCTGGAATGAATCAAAATTGATCATGGCAGATGATTTTTTTAAAGAATTTGTTCTTGTATTTTGTTCTTTATTTTCTACACTTATTTAAGTCAAGAAAAAATTAGATGTGTACTGTTTAAGTTTCAAAAATTACAATTGTACAGATATTTTTATTTGAGCTTTTTGTACTGTAATCAGCAATCACTGTTGCATTAAGCCACATATATTTCACATGCTTTATTGCTACCTCTTTAGTATTTTTTGAAATAATGTGTCCTTTGCCATTAAAAAGTGTGTGTTAACTCACTGTCATTTTCAATATTCTATGGATGAATTCAGTAGATAATTTTTAATTCTTTTTTATTGCTAAATGATGACTGTATCATTGTTTATTATGAAAAACAAGCAAGCTACCACTGATAGGTACTAGATAATTTTTTTAAAATAATGAGTATTTTTCAGTCTGATAAATTTTACATATTTTTATTAATGTGCTGATAGATAATTTGGATAACAGTGAATAAACCTGGTTTAAATCTTTGTGTATTGCTTTTTCTTTTGTTGTTGTGATGCCATTTTGCTTCAGTACTAAGGAGGTGAATGGAGCTATCATATCATAGCTATAGCTTTAAGTTTCCGGAAATTTGCTGATGGCTTCATAAAATGCCTATAGCATTTTTGATTGCTATGATGAGCATGTGTGAGTTCAACCTACTTCCATTTTTATCTCATAACAAACCTGCAATGAATGTGACATTAGACCTTCTGAGAAGAATTCACTAACTAGGCTCAAATTTACTCTCTCTCTCTCTCTCTCTCTCTCTCTCTCTTTTATAAAAGTTGTAGATCTAATTTTGCCTTAATTATATTTAGTGCTTTGGCTTTCTTATCTGCAGAGTAATTTTCAATTATCTCTGAAGATCCATAGATGACCTACCACAATACATTTTATTTCCTTTCTTATGTAATGACTATTTGCTCTCCATGATCTTATGTTTGCATGCTTTTGAGCAATGGTTCTCAACCTTCCTCATGCTTCAACCCTTTAACACAGTTCCTCATGTTGTGACTACCCTAACTGTAAATTTATTTTGTTGCTACTTCATAACTCTATTTTTCATACTGTTTGAATCTTAATGTAAATATCTGATATTCAGGATATCTGATATGCAAGCCTCCAAAGGTTCTGGACCCACAAGGTTAAAAACCACTGCTTTAGAGCTTTAGAAGGAACCTTGCATTTCAGTCTATTTTACCTGACTGGAGATTGATGTATTTTTCTATATTTATTTTATTTTTAAAAACATATCTATTTTTTTAACTTTGATCAATGAAGCTGTGGAATGCATTAGTCATGTTCATCCGACTCTCTACTGTTGTCCCCTTTCCACTAACCACTTTCCTTGTTGCGACCACCCCTCTTCCTATTTTCATGCATTTATTTTATGCAGGCATCTCTGCTGCTGTGTGCTCATAATTGTAATGGCCATGTCATAACCAGCAGATGATATTTCAAAGAATTCCCACCACTGTAGCTTTCTTCTGAGAAGAAATATGTATTTTTTAATTTATTTTTCTCCTTCCTCAGAGTTCAACACATGGTAAGATAGTTGGATTTGCTCAAAGAAAAAGCTTGAAGATGAACATTTCCTTACGGAATGCAAAGACACATGGAATTACATTGATTATTCCTAAAACTTGGACCATTCAGAAGGCAATTATCGAATAAAATGATATATCAAGATACTTGTGAGAACATGATTTGATTTAAAATTTAATCATAGCTCACTCATAGCTGTGATAGGAGTTTAACTTATTAGGCACCATCTGCTGCCTGAACATCTAGGGGATATTTTTAAGGAATATCTTTCTGGAGTAAATGATAATCTTGTGCCAACTTGTTTATCACTTATCTGGTTGCTGGCATTTAAACCATGTAAAAACAAAAATTATAGTTGAGTGCATAAGGCAATAAATGAAAACTAACTATGAGAAGAGCACAATGAAAATGTAAATGACTTTTTCACAGATTCATTACTTCTGGTACATAATGAGCTTCATAAATGTGAGACGAGCCTACGTGCTGACAGTAGGGTAACTCACAGTTTGTTCAGTGATGATTTGAGTCACTCATATGGTTTTAAATATTTGACCTTGGCAGATTGTTACAATCTTGGTTTTCTAATCATAATTACCAAATTATAATAATGATTTTTAAAAATGCTGTATCATAAGAAGTCATAGTTCATATGAATACATGTATGAGTAATTTGTTATTATAGTCATTGTTCACAGTATAGGAAAGAACCGCATAGGACCACAATGACTGCAAATTCTCCAACTTACAACATACCAGTATTGGAAATAAATGTTCTTGTGAGCCAAAGTCAATTGACAACTACAGGAGGCAGATAGAGGGCTGGACTTTTACAGTCCTATTTAAACGCATGACAAGGGGTGATTTGAACTGTGGCGGTCTGGCTCAAAAGGTTTTCAGAGGAGAAGAATATTAGTATGTGGCCAAGAATGCAGCTGCTTTCTGCCCTTCTCCAGAAACAATCTGCCTAAGGATAAGTTGATTATGGATTAACATCTTTGGCAGAGGAGATTTCTAGACAGCCTTGTATTGACTGTGCTGTGTGGTTATTAGTGGCCAGTCTTATGCAGATCAATAAGTAAAAACAGCCAGCTGAACAAGGAAAAATTCAAAAAGGAAAGTTGGAGGAGAAAAAGAGCACCAGGAAAAAGTTTAAAGAAAAGGGGTTGGGGACCTCAGGGCAAGACTCACCCAGCTAAGCTTCCAACTTCTGAAAAAGAATTCAAGTATGGTGGCGCACACTTTTAATGCCAGCACTTGGGGGCAGGCAGATTTTTGAGTTGGAGGCCTGCCTGGTTTACAGAACAAGTTCCAGAACAGCCACAGTTAGGCAGTGAAAGAAAGTATCAAAAACAGAAAGCTGGTGAAAGTGTATTTAAACAAGGGGGGCCACGTTCCAGCCCCAGCCAAGAGAAGAAACTGGCAGGTTCAGCCACGTAGTTCTGGGTTTAGACTCATAGATACAAAAAAGGTACTGTGCAATTTCCCTCCACAGCTAAGGAGAGCTGCTGATGCCAGGCATGCGTCAGGGGTGTCCCTGCATGGAGGCCCAGGGAGGCCATTGTGTGAAGCTGTGAAAGTGAAGTCAGGATTTCATTGAAAATCCCAAGATGTTGGAGATGCTAGAGTCCTATACCCGCCAAGAGATCTGCCGACTGAGTGTGTAACGGTGTAACCGGCTCAAGAGAGAGAAGTGTGTTGCAGTCAACAAAGCTGAAGGGAGTTGGCGATCTGAAGAGCGCTTTGTCATCAGACATGGAGATGCAGTTTAAAGTTTGCTCAACTGGTTTTTGATCTTTCTTTGGTCCAGTATTTTCTCATCATGCTCCCTTTCTCCGGATTAGGAATGGCTATGTACATTCTGTGTCATTGTATGTTCGAAGTTTGTGATTTGCTTTTTGATTTTTGTCTGAAAGGGGGTTACAATTGAGAGATGCCATGAGACTCAGAAGAGACTTTGAACTTTTAAACAGTGCTGAGACTGTGATGGACTATGGGGACTTTTGAAGCTGGAATGAATGTATTTTTGTATTATGATATGCCTACAAGCCTATGGGGTGCAGGAAGTGGCATGTGGTGGTTTGAAAAAGTATGACTCCCATAGGATTATAGATTTGAATGCTTGGATACCAAGGAGTGGCACTATTAGGAGGAGGAGGAGGAGGAGGAGGAGGTGTGACCTTATTGGAGGAAGTCTGTCACAGGGGGTGGGCTTTAAGGTTTCAAATGCTCAAGTCAGGTCCAGAAAAAAAAAATAAAAGCTGCACAAACATCACCTTTATTGAGATAGAAAAAAATTCCTCTTGTGAGATATGACCCATGTCACATACCAGAAAGATAGAGCAATACCTATGTAGAAAAGGTTAGCACCAAGGTAAGCCAGTTAAAAAAAACTTCAGATATATAAGACCTTTATCTTCTATGTTTGCAACATAAATCATACAGTCCATTGCTTAGAATTTACTAAAGTCCCACCTCCCTATTATTTGTGAAAATAGTGAAAAAGCGTCTGAATCTAACAGTTTCTTTAGGCTTTAAATCTTATTGTGAACTCTCATAAACATACTCACTGATGAAATATGTGCCTTCTGTCTTGTCTATCTGACAAAATTTTCTGTGTGTGTGTGTGTGTGTTGGGTATTAAATGCAGAGCCTTGCACATGTTATAAAGTACTTTACCGCTGATACTATAATTTTTTTCATTTATTTAAATAACACAATTTAGTGGATAAACACTCCAAGAACGAGTTTACTTTTTTCTTTTTCTTTTTTTTTTGTTTTCGAGACAGGGTTTCTCTTTACAGTTTTGCCCCTTTCCTGGAACTCACACTGTAGCACAGGCTGGCCTCGAACTCACAGAGATCCGCCTGGCTTTGCTGCCCGAGTTCTGGGATTAGAGGCGTGCGACACCAATGCCTGGCCCGAATGAGTTTTCAAAAACTATGTAGAAAGTGAATATTGAACCACACACAAAACTAAGTCACAAGTTACTGAGTTTACCAAGGTTTCTGTGTGGGTTATGCATTTGCCCATGTGTGTTAGTTAGCTTTACATTACAGTAACTAACACACTTAAGACAATTGACTCATACATGGAATATAGACTTTTTCTTTTTTTCTCAGTTATTTGTTCCCATTTATTGAAAACTATTTTTTTTACTCACATAATAACATAGTATATCCTGATTATGGTTTCCCCTTCTTCTACTTCTTCCAATTCCTCCCTACCTCCCTCCCATCCAGATCAACTCCCTTTCTGTCTCTCCTTAGAAAACAAACAGGTTTCTCTGGAATAATAATAAAGTGATATGTGACAAGATAAAACAAAAACAAACAAAAGAAAAGAAAAAAATCCGGAGAAAGTAAAAAACAAAAACAAAGACCCAATCATTCAAACAGAAACAGTAAACTAGAAGCCATAATATGTAAGGAGAAAACTTGAGGCAGACCCGTGTGTGCACTGTGCATGCTGCCTCAGTCTGTGGCGATACTTTGTTTATACTTTAACAGATAAAGCTTGCCTGGAGATCAAAGGGCAGAGTTGGCCTCTAGAGGCCCCACAGTTGTGGCACATATTATTAATCACAGCTTTGAGGAGGAGGAAGCAGGAAGATCCGGAGTTAGGCCACTCTGGGCTACAGGAGACTGAATCTGTCTAAAAGAAACAGAGCCAGGCAGGGGTGGTGGCTCCCGCCTTTAATCCCAGCACTAGGGAGGTGGAAACAGGATCTCAATAAATTCAGTTTGAGGATTCCTAGAGACTAGATCTTGCCCCCTTTCAGTCTGAGAATTCCTAAAGGTAAGACGTTTTTTCTAGTGGCTGGCTGTTCTGCTTCTTGATCTTTTAGCTTTCACTCTGATATCTGACTCTGGGTTTTTTATTAAGACCAATTAGCATTCACGCTAGAATTCATATCAGTCTCTGTGAGTTCACATGAGCATTAATCTTGGTGATTTAGAAGGCCTTGTTTTCTTGTGTCCATCTCCCCTCTGGCCCTCACATCCTTTCTGCTTCCTTTTTGAACTCTGAGCCCTGAGAGGGGGGATTTGATGGAGACATTTGGTTTGAGGATGAATGTTCCAAGGTCTCTCATTCTCTGCATAATGTCTGACTGTGGGTCTCTGTTGGTTTGCATCTGTTACAGGAGGAAGCTTCTCTGATGATGGCTGAGTAAGGCACTGTTCTATGAGTACAGCAAAATGTCATTTGGAGTCATTTTATTGCTCCTTCCTCCCTCCCTCCCTCCTTCCCCCTTCCCTTCCTCCTTCCCTCCCTCCCTCCCTCCCTCCCACCCTCCCTCCTCCCTTCCTTCCTTCCTTCCTTCCTTCCTTCCTTCCTTCCTCCCTTTCTTCCTCCCTTCCTTTTTTCCTTCCTCTCTTTCTTTATCCACCCCTCTAGTTCTTTTCTCATTTTTGTTTTGTTCTAGAACAGTAGTATTTGATTTTATTATAGGACCCTGGGATATCAAGCCTCAGGTTCGTAGTCCCCTAAGCAGTGTTGGATATGGATTCTGTTTTATGGAATGGGTCTTAAGTCACATAAGACATTAGTTGATTACTCTCACAGCACAGATTTTTGCCACCAGTGCCATATAATATTTTGCAGGCAGGACACCACTATAAATCCAAGGGTTTGTACTTGGGTTGGTGTTTGTGGCAGCTTGAATAGGAAGTGCCCCCAAGCACTCATGTATTTGAATGCTTGGCCCACAGGGAGTAGCACTATCAGGAGTTGTAGCCTTGTTAGAGTAGGTATGGCCTTGGTGGAGGAAGTGTGTCACTGTGGTGGCAAGCTTTGAGGTCTCATTCATGCTCAAGCTACACCTAGTGCATGATAGTTTCTTTCTGCTGCCTGTGGCTTAAGATGTGGAACTCTCAGCTCTTTCTCCAATACCATGTCTGCCTGCATGCCACCATGCTTCTTGCCGTGATGATAATGGACTAAACGTCTGAGACTGTAAGCCAGTCCCAATTAAATGTTTTCCTTTATATGAGTCGCTGTGGTCATGCTGTCTCCTCACAGCAATAAAACTCTAACTAAGACAGTGTTTGTGTTTCTCCTTTGGTAGTGTACAGAATTCCTTCCTGGACTAACCATGTTAGGTTGTAGGGGTGAAGGATCTATGCAGACAGAAGCTTTATTTCTCTGGGTTCAATGAGTTTAGAGGTGTTGTCCTTTGCAGTGGTATCTTGCTGTTGGTTTGTGGAGAGCAACCTAAAGTCTTAGCAATAGCCTGGGTTGTTTGGGGATTTCCATGGAAGCTCTTTGGTCAACAACTCTTACAGATGAAACTGAATCTCAGTACTAGAAGCTTCATTTGGTGAAAAGAAATATCCAGTTGGGATCAGTCATCCCCATTTTGCTGACTACTTTTATGCCAACTTGAAATAAGCAAGAGTCACTGGAGAGGAGGAATTCTCAGTTGAGAAAATTCCTCAGAAAGATCAGAATATCTTTTTCTTTTTTTTTGAATTTATTTAATTTTAAAAAAGGTAGTTTTTTTTGTTTTACATACCAATCCCAGTGCCCCCCTCCTTCTCCTGCCTCCCATCTCCCCCAATTCTACCCCCATCCACTCCTCAGAGAGGGTAAGGCTTCCCTTGGGGAGTCAGCAAAGTCTGGCATATTAAGTTGAGGCAGGACCAAGTCCCTCCCTGCCCTGTGTCAAGGCTGAGCAATGTATCCCAAATAAGTGATTGATGTGGAAGGTACAAGCCCACTTGAGTGAAATCACCCCTTGACAAGAGGTAAAGAATTCTACAAGAAAGGGGGTTGAGCAAGCCATGAGGAACAAGCTGGCAAGCAACACTCTTCCATGGCCCCTGCCATCAGCTCTGGCCTCCAGGTTACTGCCCCATATGAATTTCTGTCCATACTTCCTTCAGCAATGGACTATGATGTGGAAGTATAATCCAAATAACTCCTTTTCTTCTTAATATACTTTTGGACATGATATTTCATCATTGCAATAGAAACCCTAACTAGGCCACCCATTATTTGGAGATTTCAATTAGATTGCCTTCACATAATATGTACTTTAGGATGCTTTAGGTTAAATTTTTATACTAACCCTCAAATTGGCCTTTAATTTCAAGTGTCTCTCCCTGTATTCTCTCCTTGGACCCTTCTTCCCTTCCTATCCCCACTTGATCCTCCAGTTCCAGCACCTCCACTATCTATTCTATTTCCCTTTCCTATGGATATATATCTACTCCCCAGTCCCTTATATACCTAATCTCTGTGGTTCTACAGATTGCAGTTTGTTATCATTGACTTAATGGCTAATATCCACATATAAGTAAATGCATACCACATTTGTCTTTCTGCATCTGGGATACCTTTGTCAGGATTTTTTTTTCCCTATTTCTGTCTGTTTACCTGAGAATTTCATGATTTCATTTTTTAAGGGCTGAGTAAACCTCTGTCTTAGTTTTGTTTATTACTGTGAAGAGACACCATTACCAAAGCAACTCTTATAAATGAAAATATTCAATTGGGGTGGCTCACTTACAGTTCAGAAGTTCAGTCCATTACCATTATGGTGGCATATGGCAGTGTACAGGCATACATAACACTAGAGAGGTAGGTGAGAGTTCTATATCTTGCAGGCAACAGAAAGTCAACTGAGACACTAGACAGTATCCTGAGCATCAGAATCCTCAAAGCCTGACCCCACAGTGTCACACCCACTCCAACAAAGCAACACCTTCTAATGGTGCCACTCCCTATGAGCTTACGGGGGCTAATTATATTCAAACTACCAGACCCTTCATTTTCTAAATGTACAACATTTTCTTTATCCATTCACTTGTTGCTAGACATCTAGGTTATTTCCAATATCTGACTATTATAGAGCAGCAATGAACATTGTAGAGCAACTATCTCTGTGTTTTATTGGTATATGCCTAAAAGTTGTAGCTGGATCTTGAGACATATGGATTTCCATCTTCTTGAGGAACTACCGCACTGATTCCCACAGTGGCTGTAAAAGTTTGCACTCCCTCCAGCAATAGATGAGTTCTCCCCTTACTCCATTTCCCACCCTGCATGAGCCATCCTTTGTTTTGTTGATCTTAGCCATTCTGACAGATGTAAGATGAAATCTCAAAGGAGTTTTGATTTGTTTTCTTTAGATGTCTAAGGTTGTTGAACATCTGTTTGTTTCTTAGCCATTGGAGTTTCTTCCTTTGATAATTCTGTTTGGATCTGCACTTTTTAATTGGGTTATTTGCTTCTTGATAATTAGTCTCTTAATATATATTTATATATATTGGATACTAGTCTTCTATTAGATATATAGTTGGAAAAATATTTTCCCATTCTGTAGGCTGCCACTTTTTCTGAACATGGTGTCCCTGGTTGAGCAGAAGATTTTCACTTTTGTGATGTCCCATTTATTAATTGCTGATCTTAGTGTCTGTGCTACTAACATCTGTCAGGAAGTCTGATTTTGTGCCAATGAATTCAAAGCTTTCCTTTAGTTCCCCTTATATTACATTCAGTTCACCTGATTTTATGTTGAATACTTTGATCCATTTGAATTTGAGCTTTATCAGAGTAATAATTATGAATCTATTTGGATTCTTCTACATGCAGTCATCCAGTTAGACCAGCATCATTTTTTGAAGATGGTTTATTTTTCCCAGTGTGTATCTCTGACTTCTTTTTAAAAAAATCAAGCATCCACAGATGTGTGAAGAAATAGATTAATAAAAAAATCAATGTCAGTACTTTAAATATTTGCTAGATCTCAATAATGGGTTACAGTCCAACTTTTTGCAATTGTATAACTGATTCAACCTCATTTTGTTTGTTTCATCAAGTTTGTTCTTCACCATGGTTAAATTTTGATAGGCTATATAAACTCATATCTGTGTCTCTTTCTTCTGGGTTTTCCACTTTGTTAGTGTGTAGTTATTCACAATACCTCTAGTCATTGTAATTTTGTAGTATAATTTATAATTCATCTTTCTTCCTATCTGATTATACTGTTCTTCTTTCTTATTTTTGATTAGTGTATCTTAGAACTTGTCAGTTACACGTTTTTCAAAACAAGCATCCTTTCTTTTGTTCATCAATCATTAATATTGTATTTTATAATTTATTTATATTCTTTTCTATGATGCAGGATTATTTCTATCATTTAAAATTTCATTTTTACTTCATTGTTATTTTATAAGAAATCTATTTATACACAAGTACTTTTATTATGATAGTCTTTATTAGTAAAGTCTTAACTGTAGACAGTACATTTTGATATGCTGGATTGGCTCGGCCTGAGAGGAGGGGAATGGCCCTGCCTGGACTAAGTCTACCAGGTGGATCTCAGTCCTCTGGGGAGGCTTTGCCCTGGAGGAGGTGGGAATGGGGGGTGGGCTGGAGGGAAGGGGAGGGGGGCAGGACGGGGGAGAACAAGGGAATCCGTGGCTGATATGTAGAACTGAATGGTATTGTAAAATAAAATTAAGTTAAAAAAAAGAAATACATCTTTCCTTTTCGATATAGTCAATGACACAGTTTATTAAATAGCATCTTGCTTAATTTCTTTTTATATATTTCAAAAGTTTTTTTAATGCTAACCTCTAAATTTTTTCCTTTTGTTATGAGAAGGTGGATGATAAGTTTGTTTATATTTTATATTAATTAAGTTTAATTTTACTGCTCAGTGTAAGGCCTATCCCTTAGGGTGTTTAATATATTCTACAGTCCTTTATGGTGCTTAGCTCCATCTACCCAACACAGTTTAACTGTATTGTTTCTTTGTCAAAATTTTGGTCTAGGTGGTCCATCAATTAAAGGTATTTTGGATGTCAAGGACATCTATTACTATTACATTGGGGCATTTAAAGTGCTTAGGTATTTAGAGAGCATGAGAGCAAATTCAAGTTCTAATTATCAGAGCCATAACTAAAGGCTTTTCTATTTACAGAGTTTTCTTAACTACTCAGTAATGTTCTTGCCTGAGCCATTCATTTTGAATTATTTGTTTTTGCTTTGAAGGTCTGTAATATCTATATTCATCTTTTGTTGGTGAAAGAGACCAACTGAAGCTTAGAAGATTATAAAGAACTCCATGTATTTACTTATAAATTTGTAGGCCAGATATCCAAGACTGGATGGTAATATTGGTGATAATTTTTTGATGAACCATAACATGGGAAATCAGAGTAGTCAGTGAAATAATGCTGAAGAGAGAAAATGAGCAACAATATTGCTGCATAAGAGTCCATTCACGTAAGAAAAAAATCAGCTCGAAAGAATTATTGCAGTACTTTCTAGTAAACTATACATTAAAAGTCTTGGTATTTATTATAGGACTCAAATTTCATGTGTACGAGAATAGATAAACCATATTCAAATTGTAGCATATACCTAAGCTACTGTCAGTGTTATGTTGTCTAGTTCTTATTTTAGTGTAGTTGATATAGAGTTCTGAACCTTGCTATGGAGTGGTACTCTTTAATTTATGTAGGGGAAATCTAGTTATTATGTAATTCAAATGAACCACACTCTCTCATTGCACTCTTCTGTGCTCCTTCTATCATCTATTTATCACTCTTACAACAGGTTTTTCCAGTTACTCGTTCTACTCTCACAGGTTTTTTTTTTTTTTTTTTT
>CABHPQ010093088.1:0-12648 GCA_902168405.1 Peromyscus aztecus
ATCTGTGGCTGATATGTAAAATTAAATTAAATTATAAAATTAAAAAAATAATAAAAAATAAAAATAAAAAAAGATAATGAGATTATACAGAAAAAAAAGATACCTTGGTCTGAGCAACTCAGAACATTTTGTGGACCATAGATGAGTAGCCTAGTGAAGGTCAGTTAGCAGAGTCCTGCCAATTGTTTCTTGGAGAATGATCTTTCCCATCTGGTGTCCTGTAGGTTTGAATTGCCCATTTCTTCTTTATCACAGACTCTCAGGCCTCACTGGGTCATGGTATGTTGTCAGAATATCAGTAGCCCCCATTGATCTTAGCGCTGTTTGACCAGCAGTCAGGTTTGCAGCCCAGCAGTGGAGGACAGCAATTTGTGGGGAGTCAGACAGCCTCTAGGAGAGCCAAGATTTTTTAATATCCTTTTTCTCAGTGGTGAGAATCTTTATAGATCATACTGTGGACACACCCATGAGTAAAACATGCTGACTGATGGTGTGGTGATATTTTATTTGTGCACCTCAATAAAGCTTATCTGAAGATCAGAGGAAAAAGCCAGCCAAACATAGAAGTCAGGCAATGGTGACACACACCTTTAATCCTAGCATTTGGGAGGCAGAGATCCATCCGGATCTCTGTGAGTTCAAGGCCACACTGAGAACAGAGCCAGGTGTGGTGGCACACGCCTTGAACCCCAGCACTAACCATGGAGGTCTGGGGGTCTATACAGACAGACAGGAAGTGATAGAGCTGGGTGGAGAGAGGAAGTGAGATGGCAGGGACAGAAAGGCATATAGGCGTGGGTAGACAGGAAGTAGGTCCCTCTTTGAGGATTTCTAGTGGAAAGAACATGGATGGCTTCTTTCTGCTTCTCTGATCTCTCAGTTTTTACCCCAATATCTGGCTCCGGGTGTTTTATTAAAAAGACCATTTAGCAATTCATCTTACATCTGGCACCCTAACACTTCTGGCACGAATTCATGAAAAAACCACTTGCCTGTGGCCTTACAGGCCCCCCAGCTCAGGCCCAAGCTGCACTTGGCCAGAGTCTCTTTGGCTTCTTCTCTCCTGGTGGGTTGTGGGCTCCCTCTGGATTCCCAACTCAGACTGGTACCACACTAGGTCTTTGTTCATTTACAGAAATTTGTCAAAAATTTGCTTTCTGGTTTCTCCTGAATTTTCTGTTCTCTTTGCTATAGCTGTCCTATCACCCTGAGCATTATGGTTTTTCACAATAGGCATTTGGCTCTTTATTTGCTCTGGGAAGGGGTTTCTTCTACTATGGCAGGAAAGGACTGAACTGAATTTGCCATGGGGGCCTGCGAGAGGCCCCTCAGGGAGTTTCCTGACAGCAAAGGCAAAGGATTACCTTGTCTGTCCCTTGTTGATCTACATTCATTAGTCCAATGTCTGCCTTTACCACACCTTCTGCATAATCCAGAAGGGAGGGGCATTCTGTTGCTATTGTTCCTTGAAGAAACATTGTTTCTAGGAATGACCTGTTTACAGTCCCTTTTTAGGTGACCTTGTTTACCGCAATTAAAGCATCTGACATTGCTATTTTTCTTCAACTCCCTGGAAATCACCTCTCCTATCCAAGGATCATCATGGTCATGAGATTCAATATTCATTGTATCTCTGATCCATTCCTCCAAGGGTGCTGATCTTGCCTTTAATGGCCTAAATTACCCGTTTGCATTGTGCATTAGCATTTTCAAAAGCCAGAGATTCAATTATTATTTGTTTACTGCTAAAGTCAGTCTTTGTAAGAAATCTGTGAAGGTTTCTTTTGAGCCCTGTATAACTTTTGTAAATGACTCAATTTTCTTTCATATTTCAATTCTGTCCCATGCATTCAAGGCTGTCATGTGGCATAAAGCTGGGGTGTGGTAATCATATAAAATTGTCTTTGTGTATTAGCATGATTGCCTTCTCCAAGAAGTTGATCTTGGGAAATTTCCATACCTCTAGCCCCACTTCATTGTTCCCTGGTCTTAGCCTCATCCTTCCACCAGGTCCTCCATTGTAATTGGGGACCAGCTTCTAAAACAGCTATAACCAAATCTCTCCAGTCTTGAGGGATAATTCTATTACAAGTTGGTCATGAGTTTAACATCTGCTTCACGAAAGATGAGTGGATGCCATATGAGACTATTGCTTCTTTGAATCTCCTCAAATCTAACATTTGCACAGGAGTCTAATCAGCTTGTACACAACCTTGGGAATGTTTATCATTTGGTAGTTCCTGTAAGGTTACTGGATAGATTAAGATTGACTATTTGAAAGCCTTAGACTCTGTAACCTTAAGATGCAGTGCTGAGATTGGTTCTCCTTTAAATTCTTCTGTCTGGGTCTGACTATCTCTATGATCTGTTTTAATAGGTTTTTCTAAAACTTTTATCTTGGCACTTATTAAACAACTTTTAAAATGATAAAACAGAAATGATCAAACAAATAATATTTATAATTGACATTACATATATCCCATCAACATTAATTATGCCCTCATTTATTCTTCCATTTTCAGACAGCCAATCGTATAATCAGAGACCAAACTCCCTCCATTGTAAAAAATGTTTCCCAATTTTTAATGTGGAAAAAAACTTTCTTTTAACTAACTCCTCCCTTTAAGATATCTTAATTGACTCACCAAATCTGCTGACAATGACAATTTAGATGACAGTGTGGCAGCAGTCCAAGGAGGGGGCCCAGAGAAAGCCAGAACCCACTGGGAGAGGAAAGAAGTGAAAGATCCAGCCATCTGCACAGAGAAAATGTATGAAAGTGGCTAACTCCTGCAGTTTTTGGAGCCCAAAAACCTATGGAGTTTGCTGCAGAGAGGCTACAACAAAAACTTAGCCAGCAGAGTGGGGACTCTGGCCTCATGTAGCTCCAGCCTGAGCCACAGGCAAGTGGCTTTCTTGTGAATTCATGCCCCACATGTTGGGCACCAGATTTAACATGTTATCTAATTTGGTCTTTTAATAAAAAACCTGGAGGCCAGATATTGGGGTAAATACTGAAATATCAGAGAGACAAATGAACAAGCCACAGCCACCTCTTATCTCTAGGACTCCTCAGCCTGAAAAGAGCTTCAGTTCCTGTCTCCTCACATTATACCTTTCTCTGCCCAGCCATCATTTCCTTCTTAGTGCTGGGATTAAAGGCCTGTGGTTTTCAAGTACTGGGATTAAAGGTGTGAGCCACCACTGCCTGACTCTGTTTCTCTCCTAGACTGAATCAATCTCATGTAGTCCAGGGTGGCTTTGAACTCACAGAGATCCAGACAGATCTCTGACTCCTGGGTGTTTAAATTAAAGGTGTGTGCCACCTCTGCCTGACCTCTGTGTTTAATCTAGTGGCTTGTTCTGTGCTGTGATCTTCAGGCAAATTTTATTAGGGTACACAATACATCACCACAGGGGGAACTATTTCCCCTCCCTGTGTGCATTCTCCTTAGATGGCTGGGCCCCTGGATAAAGATCCAGCTCCTCACTACCTCTACACAGGGACCAACCCTGAGCAACAAAACAAGCAAGTGCTCCTGTTCCCATAGTGGAACAGGTGGATCATTATTGTTTGTTTGGTTTGTTGGTTTTTGGTTTTCTTGGTAACCTGGGAGAGCCAAAATGATTCAGATCCCTAACTGGATTGGGGACAGGTCTTAAGCTGGGTAAGAGAAGTTCCTCACATCAGAGAAAGCCACTGGTTAATACAGGGCAACAAAGCTGATAGAAACACATAGAAAAACACACAGACACACATATGCAAAGAGATACTCAGTGAAAAACAATGAGGTGTGGCCACCACATGTTCATATACCTGGACAAAGGGATCTAATGATGTCTCACATGGATCCCAGACACTGGATCAGCAGCTGCGTCCACTTTTCCTATGTGTCCAAACAGAAGGCACCTTAACCAGACTTACCTCTGGAGGTGACAGACCCAACAACTTTCTAATTTGTTTCCTTTTAGGTGGAGATGTCAGACCCCTCTGAAACATTAGACAGTTATTGATCAAAGGGAGTCCCAGGTGTGGGACTATTTTGTTTGTATTCTAACAAATAAAATTTGCCTGAAGATAGAGGACAGAGCCAGCCACTAGATTAAACACAGAGGCCAGGCAGTGGTGGCATTCACCTTTAATCCCTGCACTTGGAATCTTATGCCTTTGCTCCCAGTATTTGGGAAGCACACACACCAATAATCCCAGCACTAGGGAGGTTGAGACAGGAAATGATATGGCTGGGCAGAGAAAGGAATATAATGTAGGAGGAGACAAGAGTTCAGTCCTTTTGGCTGAGGACTTGGATCTTCCCCTTTTGGCTGAGGCATTGTTGAGGTGAGAAGTGGCTGTGGCTTGTTTCCTCTGATCTTTCAGCATTTACCCCAATATCTGGCTCTGGGTTTTTATTATAAGACAAATTAGGATTTGTGCGACACCTGGGGACCTGGAATATCTCAGGTTGTGCACCCCTAGGAGTCCCTTGACTATTGTACTTCCAGTCCTTGGAATCTCAGTAGGACCTCCAGAATTGCTATGTGTTATTCACCAGAGAAGTTTACTTGGACATGTTGGCTGGTTGGTAGGTTGGTTGGTTTTTCAAGACCATTATACATTCTGTGTATAATGATCCTGGCTGTCTTAGAACTTGCTCTGTAGGCCAAGCTGGCCTTGAACTCATAGATCCATCTGCTTCTGCCTCCTGAGTGCTGTAATTAAAGGCATGTGCCACTGTCTTAGGGTTTTTATTGCTATGACCATGGCAATTCTTATAAAGAAAACATTTAATTGAGGTGGCTTGCTTACAGTTTCAGAGGTTCAGTCCATTATCATCAGGATGGGAGCATGGCGGCATGCAGGCAGAAGTGGTGCTGGAGAAATAGCTGAGAGTCCTACATTTCCCAGGCAACAGGAAGTCAGCTGTCAGTCACACTGAGGGAAGTTTCAGCAAAAGAGACCTCAAAGTCCATCCTCACAGTGGCACACTTCCTCCAGCAAGGCCACACCTCCCTTTGAGAGCCATATTCTTTCAACTACAGCCATCACTGCCCAACTCAGATATGGGTTTAAGCCAAAAGAAATTCTTATTAGCCAGTGGGCAACTACACTGGGTGTTGATGATCTCAGTGTAACCTTGAGCCTTTCTCAGGGTGAGCTTTTTAAGCACAAAACCCATGTTCTGGGTTGACACACTTCCAGTTAACAACAACAGTCAGAAGCAGAACTACAGAACCCCAAAAGCAAGGTTAGTACATTTTGAGACTTTCACAGAACTATATGGACTTTGATGGATTAGGCCTTTGTTTTCATTTTGGCTGGTGGTGTTATCTACATGTTGAGTTTTACAGGCTGAATGGCACTTCCATCATGGAGTCAGTGTTGCTAAGGTCTGGGTCCCTGTTACAATGTCAGGGGTGTCCCTGCATAGATGCCTAGAGAGGCCATTTATATGAAGCTGTGAAGGTAAGGCATATATTGCCTCAGAGATCCTGTCTTAGTTATGGTTTCTATTGCTGTGATGAAACACCGTGACCAAAAAGCAAGTTGGGGAGGAAAGGGTTTATTAGGCTTATACTTCAGCATTGCTGTTCATCACTGAAGGAAATCAGGACAGGAACTCAGACAGGGCAGGAACCTGGATGCAGAGACCATGGAAGGGTGTTGCTTACTAGCTTGCTTCCCATGGCTTTCTCAGCCTCCTTCCTTATAGAATCCAGGACCAGCAGCCCAGGGATGGTACCACCCACCATGGGTTGGGCCCTCCCCCATCAATCACTGAATGAGAAAATGCCCTACAGCTGGATCTCAAGGAGGGATTTCCTCAGCTGAGGCTCCTTCCTCTGATGACTCTATAGCTTGTGTCAAGTTGACACACAAAACTGCCCTGTACAGACCCCAAGATGTTGGAGATGCCAGAGTAATAGGATATCTGCCGAGGAAAGCTGCTAACAGGGAGTGGAACCAGCCCAAGGGAGAGAAGTGTGCTGCAGTCAACAAAGCTAAATGGAGTTGGAGATCTGAAGAGCATTTTGACATCACAAGTGTTGCAGTCCGGAGTGTGCCCAGCTGGTTTTCAGTCTTTGGTCCAGCACTTCCTTACTATGCTCCCTTTCCTCCCTTTTGGAATGGTAATGTATATTCTGTGTCATTAGATGTTGGAAGTATGTGATCTGATTTTTGATTTTTATAGAGGATAACAGTTAAGAGATTTCCATGAGTCTCAGAAGAGACTTTGAACTTTAAACAATGTTGAGGGTAATAGACTATGGGGATTTTTTGAAGTTGGACTGAATGCCTTTCTGCATTATAATATGGCTACAAGTCTATGGGGGCCAGGGAGTGGAATGTGCTGCCGTGAATGAAAATGGCCCCCATAGACTCATAGGGAGTGGCACTCTTGAGAGATGTGGCCTTGTTGAGTAGGTGTGAACTTGATGGAGGAAGTGTGTCTCTGGGGGTGCATTTTGAGGTTTCAAATGCTCAGATCAGACCCAGAATCAGACCCTCTTCCTGCTGCCTGGTTATCCAGATGTAAAACTCTTGGCTCCTTCTCCAGCACCATGTCTGCCTCCATGCTTTCCACCATGATGATAATGGACTAAATCTCTGAACTGTAAGCCAGCCCCAATTAAATGTTTTCCTTTATAAGAGTTGCCATGGTCACAGTCTCTTCACAGCAATAGAAACCCTAAGTAAGATAACCAAAACCTGAAAGCCTTTGCCTCCCTGGAAGAGAGGTCTAAGAAGGTGGAAGAGTATATTAGGGTTCTCTAGAGAAACAGAACTGATAGAATGGATTTATATGTATAAAGATGTGATTTCACGGAATGGCTTACAGGCTGTGGTCTGGCTAGTACAACAATGGCCATCACTTGACAGAAAATCCAAGAATCCAATCCAGTGGATTCTTCAGT
Source organism: Peromyscus aztecus (assembly GCA_902168405.1). Lineage (NCBI taxonomy): Eukaryota > Metazoa > Chordata > Mammalia > Rodentia > Cricetidae > Peromyscus > Peromyscus aztecus. The sequence goes on from CABHPQ010093088.1 coordinate 6,916, forward strand.
CTACAAGGCTGGATGTCTTAAGCTAGTCTTCAGCGTACACCAGAATCCCAAACAAGTAGGCTGTTGTGGAATATGTTTTTAACTATGTAAAGATGTGTTACTTTTGTTTATGCTGTGGAATATTACTTTAACCATGCAAAGGTATATTTGTTTGTGATGCGTTAGTTTAATTATGTAAAGATGTGTTGCATTTGTTTCATCTTGCCTGCCTAAGGCACCTGACTGGTCTATTAAAAAGCTGAACAGCCACTGGGTGGTGGTGGCACACACCTTTAATCCTAGCACTCAGGAGGCACAGCCAGGCGGATTTCTGTGAGTTTGAGGCCAGCCTGGTCTACAGAGCAAGTTCCAGGACAAGTACCAAAACTACACAGAGAAACCCTGTCTTGAAGCCCCCCCCCCCACAAAAAAAGAGCTAAACAGTCAATAGCTAGGCAAGAGAAGGATAGGTGGGTCTGGCAGGCAGAGAGAGTAAGTAGGAGGAGGAATCTAGGCTCGGGAGAGAAGAAGAGAATGAGAGAGGAAGAGAGGGACACACCTGGGGCCAGAAGCCAGGCAGCCAGACACTGGAGGAAGCAGGAAATAAGATAGAAAGAAGAAAGGAAGGAAGGAAGGAAGGAAGGAAGGAAGGAAAGAAAGAAAGAAAGAAAGAAAGAAAGAAAGAAAGAAAGAAAGAAAGAAAGAAAAAAAGAAAGAAGAAAGGTAAAAAGCCCTAAGACAAAACGTAGACAAAGAGAAACAGTTTGTTATAAGAGCTAGCAAGAAACGAGCATAAAGCAAGCATTCATAACTAATAAGAAGTCTCTGTGTTGTGATTTGGGAGCTGGTTGGTGGCCTAAACGAATGCCTGCTGCAATAGGCTCTAATGCCAGTGAAAGATTGACCTTGCAGTGAGAGTGAGGGCAGGCAGGCAAAAAGCAAAAGATTCCTGCTTCCATGTTCTAGAGGAATATATAGGCTACCACCAGAAAGTGTGACCCAGATTTAGGGTGGGTCTTCCCACCTCAAATGACCCACTCAAGAAAAACCCCTCACAGGTATGTCCAAGTACTTGGGCTTTAGTTAATTCCATATGTGGTCAAGTTGACAATCAAGAATGGCCATTATATAGAGTAACAGGAACATGTGACTATTCGCTGAACTGAATGAGCCATTTCTTAGTGACTATATCTGTACTATACAAATATCAACATGGAACAGAATCACCCAACACCAGACTGGGGAAAAAAGCATAACAGAAGCCAGGATCCAGGTGTGGTGACACATGCCCATAATCTCAGCAATTTGGAGGCAGAGGCATGAGAATTGTATGTTCCAGGCCTGAATTATGAGTTCCAGGATATCCTGGACTATCAAGCAAGACCTTATGACAATACAAAACAAAACAAAACAGAAAAGAACAAACCCCCACAAATCCAGAAGACAGGAGCGATTAAACAAGAGGAAATTTGTACTCGAAATATTCCTGAACTGAACTGAACCCTATCACTGGTAGAATGAACTCATTGTGATGTGTGAGAATGAGCAGGAAGACTGGATACTACTGCTAACAACTGGAGCACCAATATCAGACACTGAAATTTTGTAATAAAAAGAAAATCTTTAAATCTCTTTAAATCTCTCTCTCTCTCCTATTTGGGTTTCACACTTGTCTCAAAAAAAGTTATAGCATTCTTATATGGAAGAGTTCATTACCTCCATACTTACACCAAAAGCACTGTCAACGTAGCTAACAATACGGCAAAATAATTTGTGTAACATGAATCTTAAAAGGTCTTATTAATAAAAAACCCAGAGCCAGATATTGGGATGAAAGCTGAAATATCAGAGAAGCAGAGCAAGTCAGCCACAAGTTCTTACCTCTATGAAATCCTCAGTCTAAAGAGAGTGAGTTCCTGTTTCCTCATGCCTTATATACCTTTCTCTGTCCATATATCACTTCCTGGGATTAAAGGTGTGTGTCCTTCCCAGTACTGGGATTAAGAATGTGTGCCACCACTGCCTGGCTCTGTTACCTGTATGGCCTTGAACTCACAGAGATCCAGACGGATCTCTGCCTCTTGAGTGATAGGATTAAGGGTGTGTGCCACCACTGTCTGGTCTCTATGTCTGATCTAGTGGCTGGCTCTGTCCTCCAATCCCCAGGCAAGTTTATCAGGGTACACAATATATCACTACATTTCCCCTTTTTTGTCTAAAATAATAAAAGAAGGTTATAACTAATGTAAGAAAAGCTATATACAATAAGTACGATAACTATAACCAATATATACAGGCAATAAATTCATTTGAGAAGACTTATGTATACTCAGTAATGGTAGATCATTCTTTTGTCTTTAAATTTTTATTATTTATGTATATTGTGTATCTGTGTAAATTTATGTACACATGTGTATTTGGGTGCCCTCAGAAGCCAGAAGAGGGTGTTAGATCCCCTGGAACTGGAGTTATAGGCAGTTGTGAGCTGCCTGAAGTGTGTGCTGGGACTGAGTTTAAGTCCTCTGGAAGGGCAACAAACATTCCTAACTGCTAAGTCTTCTCTCAGTCCTCAGGAGATCATTCTTGTTCTCAAGCCCTTTGAACTTCCATAATCTTGGTCCATTTCTTGATTCTGTAATATGTTCAGTTCTATTGTTGGAAATATTTTACCATATAAAAGTAATGGAGCCAGGCGGATCTCTGTGAGTTCGAGGCCAGCCTGGTCTCCAAAGCGAGTTCCAGGAAAGGCGCAAAGCTACACAGAGAAACCCTGTTTCGAAAAAAAAACCAAAAAAAAAGTAATGGTGTTTTGGGAAAACTTGGTTCCAGCATAATAAGAATTATATGCAAGTTTTTATGATCCCTGAGAAATAGACAGGTATGTTCAGAAGTTCACAGAGTACAGTTTAGGGGCATTACTAACAGACCTGTCTTGGTTGGCAGCAGAACAGATGGATACCCATATTTTGAGTCAGAGGAAGAGGAAAAAAGTCAGGACAAAAATGACTTCATTTGAGCTGGAATATATTTGTGTTATACTTAAGTGGATATCAGAGTCTAGCACATTCCAGGCCCTGATATCTCTCAGGTCTGGTCACAGAGCTTCACATGCCACTCTAAGAGTTTTGTTTATTTATAGTATTCTGGGAAACTAGGTGGGAAAACAGGTTTGCTCAGGGAGAGTCAAGGTGGTTATGATTCAAAATGGCTGCAGTCCTTACAGATAGTGTGGCTGAAAGAAGTTGGAAGGAAGACGAGGAAGGAAAAGCTCGACATTATAATGTTCTTATCTAAGCAGCAGTATAGGGCAGTGTAGATGTAACCAACCGTTTTATTAAATAAAAAACACAGAACCAATGCAAGGAAGAAAGCTAAGAGGTCAGAGCTTCCTCCTGCGGTGGTCCTACCTCTCCGAACCAGAGCTACTTCCTGTGTTAAAGTCTTTATATAGAGTTTCTGTTCTGCCTTCTCATTGGTTGTAAACCCAACCACATGACCGCCTCATCACGGCCTGTCTGTATAGACCTCCAGGATTTCTATGATTGGTATTGAGATTAAAGGCGTGTGTATCCAATGCTGGCTGTATCCCTGAACACACAGAGACTTACCTAGCTCTGCCTACCAAGTGCTGGGATTACAAGCATACGCCACCACTGCCCTGCTTTCCTATGGCTTGCTAATAGCTCTGACCCCCAGGCAACTTTATTTATTAACAGACAAATAACATTTTAGTACAAAAGAAAATATCACCATAGCAATAGGATAAGAAACAGTGTGAGGTAGTAGAAAAGAAATTGAGGTTTAAGTACATGTGCTGGACAGTTATGTCAACGGGACAAAAGCTAATGTCATCTGCAAGGAGGGAACCTCAATTAAGAAAATGTGTACAAGCCAGACAGTGGTGACTTTAATTCCAGCACTTGGGAGGCAGTGGCAGACGGATCTCTAAGTTTGAGGCCAGCCTGGTTTACTGTAGCACGAATCCTAATAGGTCTTACAATAAAAACTTGGAGCCAGATATTGGGGTAAATGCTGAACGATCAGAGGAAACAAGCCACAGCCACTTCTCACCCTGCCAACTCCTCAGCTGAAAGGGGAAGATCCTGTCTCCATGAATCCTCAAACTGAATGCTCCTGAGTCCTCAGCCAAAAGGGGGGTGAACTCCTGTCTCCTCTCACCTTCTATTCCTTTCTCCATTCAGCCACATCACTTCTTGTCTCAACTTTCCCTAGTGCTGGGATTAAAGGTGTGAGCCATCACTGCCTTGCTCTGTTTCTCCTTTAGACTGGATTAATCTCATGTAGTCCAAGGTGGCCTTGAACTCACAGAGAACTCTGCCTCCCAAGTGCTAGGATTGTGTGTGTGCCACCACTGCCTGGCCTCCTATGGCTGACTCTGTGGCTGACTCTGCCCTCTGATCTTCAGACAAGCTTTACTTGTTAGAGCATATATAAAATATCACCACAGTTTACAAAGTGAGTTCTAGGATAGCCAGGGCTACACAGAGAAACCCTGGCTTAAAAGAGAGAGAGAAAGAGATGGAGAGAGGGCGGGAGGGAGGGAGGAAGAGGAGGAGGAGGTAGAGGTAGAAGATGAAGAAGAGGAAGAAGAGGAAAAAGAAGAGGAGGAAGAGGAAGAAGAAAAGAAAAAGAAAAAAGAAAGAAGAGGAAGAAGAAGAAGAAGTAGAAGAGGAAGAAGAAAATATATACAGAGTGGGGTTGTCTCTCTTGGGACCCCTTTCCTCCTACTGGGTTGCCTTGTCCAGCCTTGATATGAGGGTTTGTGCTAGTCTTATTGCATCTTCTTATGCCGTGTTTGGTTGACATCCCTGGAAGGCTTGCTCTCTTCCAAGGGAAATGGAGGAGCAGCAGATCTGAAGGAGAAGGGAGGTGTAAAGGTGGGGTGCTGGGAGGTGCAGTGGGAGCGGGGGATGCTGTCAGAATGTATTATATGAGAGAAGAAATAAAAATGAAAAAGAAGAAGAAAATGTGTACATAAGACAGGTCTGTAGGAAGCCTGCAGGGCATTGTCTTAATTAGTAATTGATGGGAGAGGGCCTAGCCCATTGTGACTGATGCTATCCCTGGGCTGGTGGTCTTGGATTTTATAAGATAGCAGACTGGGCAAGCCATGAGGAGCAAGCCAGTAAGCAGCACTCCTCCATGGCTTCTGCCTCAGCTCCTGCCTCCAGGTTCCTGCCCTGTTTGAGTTCCTGTTCTGACTTCCTTTGATGAACAGTGGTTTGGAAGTATAAACCAAATAAACCCTCTCCTCTTAAAGTTGCTTTGGTCATGGTGTTTCATCACAGAAATAGAAACCCTAACTAGGACAATTAGTTTACAATTTTGAGAGGTAAAAGAACTAAAAATTTTAATGATAAAAAACATAGGAAGCTCACGCCTTTAATCCCAGCACTCACGAGGCAGAGGCAAGTGGATCTCAGAGTTCTAGGCCTGCCTAGTCTACAGAGTTAGGTCCAGGACAGCCAAGGATACACAAAGAAACCTGATCTCAAAAAACCAAAACCAAACCAACCAAACAAACAAAAAGGAATTCTTTCCAACCAATACAGAGATGTCTGAAGCCTGGTTGTATTGGTGAGGCCTGAGAAACAGTGGGTAAGTCCTAGAAACACTCTCTACCTGGTGTTAGGTCTTAAACCCAGGATGCATGACTAACTGAGGTGCTTATTAACATATCAGAGCAGACCTGGCTACCAGGTTCTCCCAGCAATCCCCAGTCCCTACCTGTTA